>JAJJWO010000147.1:0-129954 GCA_021655895.1 Fusarium sp. NRRL 66739
AAAGGCATAAAAGTTATATTTAGCTATAAAAATAGTAACTATAAAGAAGTTAAGCCTTTATAGCTATTATTATAATATAATAAGGCCTAATATATTTATTATAGCCTTAAGTATAATTAAGTATAATAAAAGAATAAAAGTTAATACTTTAAATAGCTATATATATAAATAATTAATATTACTTTTTAACTATATAAATTAATTATATTTTTACTAATAAATAAAGGTAATTACTATATATACTAAAGCTAGGCTTATATAATAGATCTTATTTATATTACTAATAGTGCAGCTAGTCATGTGATCTTATTTACACCGCCGGCAGTATAAATATAACGCACTAGGCACTAGAGAATCCTTAGTTAAACAGAAGTTAGCCCAGGGAAGTCTCTGTAGACCTCCTTTTTGCCGATTGACCCGACGTATCATAGGGACCTGGGGACAGGTCTCTTTTTCCTGTGTGCCGGGCACCTGTTACGTGATAAGAGATGTGACACCAATACTTATAGATAGGTATGGTGCGGCCAACCGAGGTTTACTAGTGGTCTGTAGGGTTCTCAGCTCTCTACTGTTACACGGATAGCGCATAGAAGTTTGGACATCACGTCCATCACGTAACTGCGGAGCCTGGTCATCTTCCCGGGCTGTAGAAGGCAAGGTATTTTAATCATGAGCAAACACCGCCTCATAGCTTACGTTCCTTTCAAGATACTCGCTGAAGTTTCCAATTTATGTCGAAAGCGGAGCGGAAAACATCCAGCTACTTGAATCATATTGTCCCAGAATGGATGGGATGAATTGTTGGTCAGACCAGCAAGAACGCCACGGCTTACTGCAGCGGTTAAATATCACTTTTCTTTGGCTAGGTTTGGGTCTGTTGGCTGAGGGTTGCATATCAAAAGCAGGCTGCGCAGTCTGCTGAGACATACCCACTCTGTTGCCAAGTTGAAAGGTAGGCTGGGGCCAAATGATTTGTATTGGATGAGACATTGTGTAGCTATCGTCAAATTCTCATTTGCATCTCCCTTGGTCCCAATATGTTTGCAAGAAGAACCTAGTTTGGTGGCCTGCAGGTTATGTTACCTGATAACTCGCACCCACTGATCCTTGAGCCGCACACCCTGTGAGTGACATACACCTTCAATCTCTGGACATCCGAACGCGGTGTTAGCACGGATAAGATCGAATGGAATACTGGTGATCTTTCCTTTGGAGTTGCGCTGGCTGTGAAGCTCATTATTGACGTATCTACCGAGATCGACATTAGTAGCGGCTTTCACCTGATGCTCGAGGATGGCGTCGAGTTTCAGAATGCCGTCTTCTCAGAGGAGTCTCAGACGTCACTCTGTAAGTAGAAATATATTCTTTTACTTATAATGAAGGACATGTTTCCACGGCAAACCTGTTGTGGCAGATGACCATGTACATGTCGATTATTGACCTGGTAATCGGCATGAGTGTGACAAAGTTTCTGTTTTTCCACCGTGGAGCTATCTTGTATGGCGTTTTCGATGATCACACGGTCATATGATTGAGTCAAATTACCAGCTGACCAGAGTTTGGGTAGTACTGGCAGTTAATGTGCAAATCTATATCTAGAGCATTATGGCGACGGGCCCAAGAATACCTACTTCAAAATAAGATCATGAATTCGTCATGATAGAGCCGCCATGAAGTCACTGCCGCACTATTCCCGATATAGACGCGGGGTTCTAGGCTATATAAGGCTCTAAAGATGTCGAATTCATTTTATACATCCACAACTCAACAACTCACTCATCATCATCATCAACTTATATCAAACTAAAAGATATCCACAACTTTACGTTCAATCAAAATGAGTTGCAACTGTGGATCAACTTGCGGCTGCAGCGGACCTAGCTCTTGCTCTTGCGGCCAGAACTGCTCTTGCAAGAACTGCGGAGTAAGAATTCCATTCTTCTTAATCGACATTGACCAATTGAAGGTGATCAGAAATAAATCATAGTCTCGATTAAGTGATAGCTAGCTCGTGTCGGTAAGAAGGGACGAGGATATAACGTCATGTAGTCAAAGCCTGTATAAATATTATTATCTATTTTTATCGACACCATGACTTGTATGACATGTTCATTGATATCGGTGCCTGTAGCATTCTCAATTTCAATTAATAGTAGTTACAGAAATTACGAGTCAAGTTGAACCTAACGCCAATTTACAGTAAACATTATTTGATCAACCAACAAATTGATCTCTGTAGCATTGAAAACTCCCAGTAATCCCCCTATATAGATTATTACCCAATTCATAACCTGGAATATGATATAAGTTGACTGAGGCCCTAAATGACCTTCCAGTGAGCCAAGTCGAAGCCATCTTCTAACCACCAGCCTCTCAACTTCATACCTTGCAACAGTGGCTATACCATCTTCAAGGTGACAAAACTTTCCTCAAAGACAATGAGATATTCGCTTGGAGTACTGATGACACCGGCGAGCACGTGTCTCTACAGCCAGCTCATACAGAACACGACCTTTTCACCCGTTAGGTCAAGCATGGCATGTCTCCCATATCCTACAGAACCATCGGCCGAAGCTTCTGAAGGAAACATGTGATGGATGGGGAGGTTGGTATCGCGTCTTGCAACAAACAGAAGCTCGACACCGCCAGTAACTGTATCGCCGCTGTAGCGTCGTCAACTCTACGAGTTCGTTCCACTTCTGCACTGGATGCTCTTGGCACAACCAGTGCTTGACTTGGGCTTGCTGTTGTCTTCACGGCTGCATTTTCGGGTTATCCTCAGGTCGATACGGAGGGCTAAGATCCTTGCTGCTACTGCAAGGTAAGAAGGCTCGCCGTGGAATCCACGTTAATGTTATTCTAATGGGTTTCATTTCTGGGGTGCGCGTCTGTTAAAGTAGCTTTTATCGGCAGTTCAGTCAGCACTGATAGTCGCAAGGATAACTGATGCTAATGTAGTGTTGAAAGTTTAGAAATATGGTTTCTAAATGTCAAAACCCCATTGCGGGCGCAAGATAGCGGAGAGCAGATAGTTGAGTTTGAAGACAACAGGGGTGTTAAAAACTCAGTAAGAGTAAACAAACAGCTTAACGGCGCGGTACCCAAAGTGTCAATAACAGTATTTCAGCTATTGCAAAAAGAGAAAACAGTTATGAAAAAAGGAATAAGGTCTCTGAGGACCTTCAGGAAGGTGTTATCTGTTCAGACCTTGATAGCACTATCCCTGTTTTTCTCTGACAATTTACAATTTGTGATGCTAAACCACGTCTCCTTTCTACCGTGTTCGGAAGCACCGGAAAGTTAACAAAGTAGTTACTGGACTCCAAAGAGCATATTGACATGAAGATAAAAGGGCGTCTCAATCCGATGACCATGGTAGATAGAACATGCATGAACATCTTTACACAAACACATAAACAAGCCCAACTACCACAACGTATACTCATATAATGAAGCTTCACTTGGTTACAGTTTTCCTCTTTGCCTCGCTGCCTGCCTGCGCCGAGAACATGGGCGAATATATAAACTCCCAAGCATGCAACAGCATTTGCCCATCATATGTATGTCTATACTGGGCCCTGGTGAAAGGCTAATGCTAAAACATAATCTTTTTATTAGTGCGCCAACCTTGACCTACTCTTCGATTCTTGCAATGGCAGCAACAGGTAAGTTTGGAAGAGATTATCACTGACTATGTGCTGTTGTCGTGACGCTGACTTGTTTCTAGTGCAACTTGCTCTTGCAAGCAGCCCTCCTGAGTTTCTGTGCGAAGCATATCTTGTTTTTAGAATAGTTCCATAGAAGTTATGGGGTTGATGTGGCATTTATAGAAGGGCTGGCGTCGATGGGTATATAGGCTCTGCCTGTGAAATTTATCTATACTTTAGCATTTCAAGACTCTGATCAGTGAAAGGTATAGGTCCAACTCTACTTGCAAGTCGTATTAATCGCTGACAAGCATAACTATACGGCTGTATAATGATAATGACACTATATCTTGATGCTAAAAAAATCAACTATGGGTCCCAAGGGCACTTTCTTTCAAGGTAGAGTCTGGCATGGTTCAGGATTTTGCCATAGGACCGTACGTGTTAGTGAGCGTGTACATAAAGTCTCACTTACATCAGGAACAACTACGATCTGGGCCACTTGTTCTAGACAATTAAAAAGTCTGTGGACTGGTGAAAAGAGCAGAGTCTGCATACTCACCGACTGCTGGAATATATCCTTGTCCAAGGCGGGATGCGCTGTCAGCTTCAGTGCCTTCTCCTTGAACCGGATGTTTACCACTTATTGCCTTCGATTGGCGGAAAATATCTCTAAATACGTCTCTTTTGGTTGATTTTTATGAACCTCCAAACACAAATGCTCCGAACCCAGAAATAACACCTTTTCCACTCACACCATCTTAGCGCAGTCCGCTAAGCTCCTTGTCGACCTGCTCCTTAACCAACTCCCTCACAGCCTTCCAGTCATTGCTGCACTCAGAAACACGCTTAGGAAGCTTGTCAAGACCCTTGAACTCCTCAGGCAAGACCTTCTCCTCAAAGTTGAAGTCCTTCTCGTCCTTGAGGGCAAGCTCGACGGCGCCAGCGAACTTGGCGGGGTGGGCTGTGGAGAGTGAGATGTGGGGGATGTTGGCCTCGGCACGCTGGGCGGATCGAAGAGCGGCAGTGATACCGACGGAGGAGTGAGGGTCGAGGATGTATCCGACCTGCTCGTAGAAATCCTTGATGGTCTCGAGAGTCTGGGGATCGCTGACTCGCTCGCTTTCAAAGGTCTTGCGGGCGCTGTTCAGGACGTCGACGTAGACGGGACCGAAACCTCCCTTGACCTTGAGGTCCTTGAGCCAAGAAGCGACCTCCTGGCCGGCCTGTTTCCTGTTGAACTCAACATCCATACCGACAGTAGCAGCAAACTCATACGCCAGGAACCAGAGAAGACGCTCAAAGTTGCTAGACACCAGGATGTCCATGGCAGGGCTGTATGTTTCCTTCACGCCGTCCTCATGAGCCTTGACTCCATCAACCTCCAGGCCTCCCTCGGCCTCAGGGCCCTTGGCGGGCTGCTTCTCGTATTTGCCAGTCTTCCAGAATCGATCAAGGATATCGTTCTCGTTAGTCGCGATAACAAGCTTGTCGACGGGAAGACCCATGCGAGTCGCAAAATATCCAGCCAGGATATCACCAAAGTTTCCAGTGGGCACCACAAAGCGGACCTTGTCGCCAACCTTGAAGTTGGGCGACTTCTTGGCCAGGCTGAAGTATGAGTAGAAGTAGTAGACGATCTGGGCGAGGATTCGGGAGAAGTTGATGGAGTTGACAGCACCGAGCTTCAGGGAGGCGTTGGTCTCGGGGTCGCCAAAGAGGGCCTTGACGATATCCTAATGTCGCATTAGCATTTGTGTCTTGTCATGCCATAAGCTACACCTACTTGGCAATCGTCAAAGGTGCCAGTGACGGCGAGGTTGTGGACGTTGGCGTCGGTGCAAGTGGTCATTTGCAACTCCTGGATGGGGCTGACACGACCCTTGGGGTGCAGAATGGTGACCGACACATCCTTCTTGCCCCTAAGGCCATGGATGGCTGCGGAACCGGTCTATACAGTTGTCAGAATACCTCGGATATACAGATCCACAATGACTCACATCACCACTTGTCGCGCCAACAACAGTCAAGTGATGTCGGTCCTTGCCCTCCTTGCCCTCGTTCTTTCGCGCGAGAAGGTATTCGAACAGGTTACCCAGGAACTGCAGCGCGCAGTCCTTGAAGGAGTAACTGGGGCCGTGGAACAGCTCGAGGAGGTGCAGATTGTCCTTGAGCTGCACAAGCGGTGTAACCTCTTCGGCGCGGAACGTCGAGTAACTTCGGTTGATGATGCCCTGGAGGTCTTCGGCGGGGATTTCGCTGCGGGAGATGTATAGGCTAAAGATCTGGAAAGCGAGCTCCTGGTAGGACAGATCTTTCCAGCTTTGCTGATGCATTCGTCAGTCGTTGACTCGTACGCGCGCCCATAATCGCCGGGGCTCTTGTCATAGCCTTCTTTGTACGCACCCATTCTGTCGCAGCGGGAATCTCGTGGGGGAGGAAAAGACCGCCATCGGCGGCCAGGCCCTTTAGGACAACGGTCTCGAAGGAGAGCTTTGATAGATCAGCGGACAGTCAATGGCGAACTGCGTGTTGAGTGAGCCTACACCATAGTCACCACCTCTTGTGGAGAGGTACACTTGTGACTCCGTATGCGTCGAATCGTTGGCCATGATGTTTTGCGTTGTTGCTTGGAAAATTCAATCTCAGTGCCCCTCGTCGCAAGATGAGTCGAGACGACAAGCCACCCCGCCGGAAGATAGATCATCCGGCCGGTATCGGAACTGCTCGCGACTTTACTCTGTACCCTGAAGATAAGTTAAATAAGATGCGGTCAAGGGTAGAGTGAACATTGTCATTTTGACTTGTTGCACTTAGTACCCCGCCTAGCATGGCCTAAATCCAGAAAGAAGTCTAGGAGTCCAGTGATAGTTCGGGAATAATGAGGCCGGATGAGTTAAGCATGACATCGAAGTCAGAAAGCAGCGGTATCGAGGTATACGAGAATGGCAACACGAGAATTTGAATGTTTCTATGTTTCCTAAGCTTATTTCATTGATTAATCTTATTTTAAGCTTAATTTCACAAACAGGGCTCTCACTTTAGACTTCTTTTCTAGGTGTCTGAAACCACTACTTGCAAGACTTATGCTTCTACCACTTGTATCAATCTTGGGAAGCTCAATTTGATCTGCTTTCTCAAAAGTTCCCGTGTTCGGCGGCTTCCTCCTTCAGTTTAAATCACTCGGTAAGAAAGTCGGCCGGTATAAACGGCGCAGCAGCTTCTTAACAGCCAATCAGATATTGTCCTGCTTAAACTAACCTGACCCTACCTGAATTTAATCTTAAACCCATGCATTATATCCCCCACACGACTCCGTTTTAAGCCCCTTAGGGCTGTAGGGCAACAAGTCAGCACTTCATTGCATGGTACGGTAAGATCTCACGTTGCATTCTGCCTACTGAGCCACCGGTTACACGGCTGCGCCGCTTGGCGGGATTTCGCTTAAATATGGTCCGGTCCGTCCAAGTTAACGGCGTGTCAGCCACTGATATTCATCCTCTCGCTACAAGCCATTCGCTCAAACAACACTCGTTCGTTATATATTTCAAATTCAAGATGCTCAGACCAACTCTTCTGTCCGCTCTCCCCTTGCTCATGCTTACTGAGCAAGCTCTGGGATTTGGATGTTCTTCACGCTACAGCTACACCACTTGCGAGGACAAAACCGTCCATTGGTTTGACCCTGATGATGGCATGATCTGCGACCCTCTCCCCTGCGGCGGAGGTCGAGCAGGTCCTCGTCGATACGACGTCCCTGGGTGTGATGGATACACCGGTACTGAAGCACCTCCTGGAACCAGGTACCTCTCATGCTGGAAGCCATTCACCACTATGGCTGTCACAACGGCTGGGGCGCCTGTGGAGGCCGAGACTACGGCGGAAGCAGAGCCAACTTCGGAAGCGGAGGACGAGATGGATTCTTCATCTGAGCCGCATTTGACATCAGGGGCTCCTTGCACTGCAACTGAGAGCTGCTTTGTACAAGCCACCGGAAACCCTGAGGAAGAGTCGAGTTCTACCACTCAGATCGTGGTTGCGTCAACTTCTACCACTGAGGCCACAGTCACGTTGACACATGGACCGCCTACTACTTCTGCGCCAGTTTCCGTTCTACCCTCACACACTGAAAGGACTGAGGAGGGCCCTTCAACCCCAACCGCTATAGTCAATGCGGCTCGTGCTTTGGAAGGTTCATTGATTGCTGTCGCTGGCGTTGCGTTGGGTGCTATGGCCTTACTTTGAGATATCTTACTTGATGTATAGATGGATTACTTGAAATGTGGAAATGGGAATGACTAATTACGTTCCTTGGATCGAGTTGACGAAACTACCAAGCATTGATGTTTTACAGTATATAGCAAATAGTCGATATAGTGCCGCAGGGCTGAATTATTTCTGCTCTGCTTTGTTCTACCAAGATTTTGCCCCAGTAATATGCCAAGGAAGAGTCACAGAGACACCGGAGCAATCTGGCCAATCAACAGTCACATATCTGTGTCTCAATGGGTTCTATGAGTGACCGCATCATGCTTCAACCACCATGACATCATGTGAAAAGGCACTTTTAGAGGCAATTAAACAAGGTCATGATGAGAGAGTGAGGAGCTAAACACTAGTTGTCTTATCTTTGTCTTCGTCTTTGGGTGTTGTCGTATGCCCAGTCTTGTTGCTAGCTTTAAATATCCGACCTGCATAAACCTTTCTCCAAGATCACACCACCAACTTAGGTCCAAGATGCTACCCCATAGAACACCAAGTATTTCGGATGCCTCGAATTCTTCAGCACAAGAAACAGGACAAGCAAGCAACTTACGACCACTACGTCCAGCTGCACGTCCACCGCCTGCTGAAGGTCATCATCCTCCCTATCAGTCAGCTCCCTTGGTTCGAAGACGAGTCCCTACATCTTTGGCATGTGAACATTGTCGGCAACGGAAAATCAAAGTGAGTACAAAATATCACAGTTTCTCTCTTTTTACTCAACTGGATGTTTCAGTGCAATGGTGGCCGACCGACATGTTCTCAGTGTCGAGCAAAGAGAATCGAGTGCGTGTACAGATCAGCGCCAGAAGATGACTACAGAGAAAGGTTTCACGCCCTCCAAGAATCACACCCTGCCGCTGTTGTCTATCGTGCTATCCAGACCCGACCGCAGGCTGAAGCCTTGGAGATTGTCCGGCGGATCCAATCTGGTGTTGATGCCGAGACTTTGATGCGCCAACTCACAAGCGCCGATCTTCTTCTTCAAGTGCAACTCGAGCCCGAGACGAGATCACGTTATCAGTTTATCTATTCACCACTCATGCCGTCGTACTTGCAGACCCCAACGAACCCCTTTATGAGATCTCTGATACACGAGTGGAGTGATAGAGATGATGCCAGTTCAATCGCCACTCCGGCCCTATCTGGTTCCGACCTGGGATATAGAGCGCAGTATCTGAGACCGCATCACGCAGCGTTTATTGTTGACCCGAGGTTGGATGATATTGTACCTTCCAACTGGACTACTGTCGATGCCAGTGACGATTTCATGAGGATGCTTATACGATCATATTTTCTTCAAGAATATGACTGGTTCACATTTTTTCATAAAGACCATTTCCTCGACGACATGGTCTCAGGTTCCGCCACCTTTTGTTCTTCAATGCTTGTCAATGCCGTACTTGCAGTAGGATGCGTTAGTGTGTTGAAAATAAACGCTATTACGAACCTCATGCTTATTATTCATAGCAATGCCGAAGCTTGCAATCAGAGCCAGCAGAGTTCTGGAACCCTAATAGTTTTGGCTACAAATTTCTTGCCGAGGCTAAACGACTCTGGATAATAGAGGCATCTCAACAGAGAAAATTGACATCTCTACAGGCTGCACTGGTATTGAATACTATTGTCAATATGTTTGACATGGATCCTTTGTCTTCTGCTTTCCTAGTTCAAGCGACAAACATGGCTCACGAGTTGGGTTTATTCGAACCAACAACCTATATTATGAATAAGAAACTACGCCAATCATATGATCTTACAGCTTGGTCTCTTTTCCATTGGCAGACGTGAGTGATGGACCTATCGATATCCATTTACAAGCTTAGCTAACAAAAGCAGCACGTTGAGCTATCAATTCATGACGGAGCCGCTGTTAAAAACTCCACCTAGTAATCCATTACCTGATCCTGTACGAGATCCCGATTGGTATGACGAGATCTGGCTCAAGTATCCCTCGAGCTCCGTCCTAGTGCCGCTTAACTGTGGTCGTACCTTCAAGTCCAAGATTGACTTTGCCCTTGTTCTCAACGAGGCCATGCAAGAGACGGTTGAAGAACAAGCCGACGAGGCCCCAGCCCAAGACGGATCACGGAAGATTATTGACGTTGCTGCTAGACTAGAAGCTTGGTGGCAATCACTACCAGAGCCTTTGTCGCCGTCAAACATAGTCTTTCCCTCGCAGCTTAAGATGCAGTACGTCTCCTAACTCTATCATCTGAAACACTGACCAACGGCCACAACAGCCTTCATTACTACTACGTCCTCGTCCAACTCTACGAGATTCTAGCACCAAAAGGACACAAAAGGTCATCGTCCATTCCCTTCAACGAGGGGGAACTCCGCGAGTCCCTATCAAAGTACAGGGGCTACTTCGAAACCATCCTGCGCATCCACTATCTCCGCCACAGCTTTGAATACGGCAACATGATGCTGACGCGGTTCCTCGCAATGCTCGCCTTCCTCGCTCTCAACAAAATTGAGTCCCTCGCAACCGAAACGAATTCACCAACCAAGACATCTAGTTTGGACGTGGGAGATGCAGATCCAAAAGCCGCCAGGTCAACGCTTCTAATCGCTCAGAAAGGCCTCAGTGATCAGGGAAGAGGCTATTATTTGCCAAAGACCCTGCTACAAGACGTCCTTAACCACATGACACCTAGCGACGCCAACTTCCTTCAGAGCTTTATAACTATCCAGCCCGAAGGACCGGATAAGGCCACAGAGCGCAGAATGCACATGGAGAGTCAGTGTCCGCCAGATATTCTGCATATAGCCAACGATCCGGCGCAACAACCTGATGCGAATTGGATAAGGCGGTTTGCAACACTGACTCTTGGGGAAAAGTATGGAGGGTCGATTTTGGGAATGATTTCTGGAGGCCAGGATAGCTAAGCAAAAGGAACAACCTAGTGGTTGCATGCATTGAGCCCCTGGTAGACTGCATATCGTATCGATGGAGCAAATTATGAATAGATGCCGTCGAAGCGCTGCATGAAACTATGTATCTCATAGCCATGTTTTCTCCCTTGACGCTCGTCATGTGGATTAGTGTTAACAAGCCTAGTTCTCTCTTATAATTCTTGTCAACAAGATACCACTTAGAAACTTCACTAAAACCCCTTCATAACCTCAACTTGGGTAAATCCATTGATGATACCTGTTAACCCTGATCTGCGGCGTGTTCTAACTCACAGGACTTTCAAAGCATAATTGCAGTACCTTACTGCCTTTGATTGTTTCATACAGGTTTCATTCCCGCCACCCTCGATGTAACAAGCATACAGTGTAAGAGTATGGCTTTTAACAGGAGTGTGATGGGTAGAAATCATTCAAACTAGTGTATGAAGTGATGCAGAGTAGGCGATATCAGTGCATACCTGGTTGGGATAACAAGGTGTTTAGTGAGAACATGTCAAGCGTAGAGCTACGGAGGATAAAATAATCCAAACTTCTCACTTGTCATCCTCTTTCCCCTATACATAATCCTACCATCATGCCGATCCATTGTTAGCACCTGCTCGGCCCCTTGATCTAGCCTCACCTATACCGACACCAATGCCGATGCCAGTCCCAAGACCAGAAGTACTAAAGGCCTTATCAGCAGCTACTGAGCCTTTCTTGGTACTTACACAAGAGTTTTAGATGAATATATATCAGTTTTCATAAAATGTTGACCAGCCTTATTTTTGTACTGTCCCTGTTCTTTGAAAAGCTATGTTCACTATGATATACAAATGACTATTCCATAAAACATTATTTATCTAGAAAAGCTAGTTATATAATCTTTGTGAACTCCAAATCCTTCTCTAGCAAGGCAATAACGCCACGGTAGAATTCATAACGACATTCTTCACTCTCTAAATTGAAGACTTGTCGTTGAAACTCGCCATCAATACAGCGTCGCACGGCACTGCCATAATTAAAGCTAGTCAGAGACAGTTCATCTACCAGCCGTTTTGCAGTCATGTAGTTTGATAGAGAATCGCTGGCGACAGATGCTTCGTCGGGCGTTCTGAGGGAATCGATGGTCCGTCCTTTGATAAGCTCAATGAGTAACACTCCGAGAGCCAGAAGTGTAGGGGTTTTGATAATTGGAATTGTATTTGATCTAACTTCCGAAGAGTCTCCTTCAGCTAGGAGGAAAGCCGTTTCGTAATTGGCGAGACTTCCATTCTGAGTAAAAAGTATTAGCCGGCTGTTGACCATTCTGGGCATCCATGGAGTCCGGTAATGTTGAAGCACGCTTGTTGCTACAAGAACTGCAAGTTGGAGCCGCTGACTATACGTCAGAAGGTGTTGGCTGTCGGGTTTCAGAACCTCGTATAAAGACACCATTTCCCTTTTCTGCCCCTCTACCTGGGGAGGAGCATTAAAGTAAACTTTATAGTTTGTTATATCTCTTTGCGAGTGATCGGAAATGACCCCTAAACAAGCCGGCTCTTTGGTCATGCGTATCTTGTTTAGTTGGCCGCACAAGTTTATACCTGGGTGAAAGTTGGGTGGAGAAAATTGTTCATGAGTCGTGGTAGCCTTTGAGGTGAAGTGAGACATGGAGAACCTCACAGCTTTCTTCCCGTCTGTCTTGGAATTGGATGTTTTCGACGAGGAGTTGATGCTCTGAGTTGACTTTTGTGACTGTGGACTTGGTTTTATATAGAGCTCGACCCATTGTTGGTGTATCACCCCGGTATAGACATATGCTTTGGGCTGCAAGCTGTCAAGGGAGAGAGCGAGGTGGACTTGCAAGTTCTGTGTAATCTCTTCAAGATCGTCGGGAGTGACACCATCTGTGAACATCGACAAGCGCACAGTCACCTGGTGCCTGCATGAGCATCTCAGGCTGGAGCAAACGGCGCGGTAAATACTCGAAGCAAGATTGCGTACGGCGTTTTGAAGCTTAACGCGAGATCTCGCCCGTCTGCTAGGTTCCAGCTCAATACTCATGGTAGTCAGAGCCTCGAGGTTTGAAATACCGTCCTTTACCGTGCTTAGTAGGTCGGCATAGGTTGAGTGACTCAAAGCAGAGAGCATATGCTTGAGTCTCTTCGAAACTACTGGCCCCTCGGACCGCGTTGTCTGCTTTTTGTTACAAGTGTTGAGCTCTCAGGAGAAGCTAACTCACTTGGGGTTCAAACTTTTCGTGTATCTCCTGAATGGCTGCGTGAATGTCTCCCAATGTCGACACAAAGACGTCCCATGACCTCCATAACCTGATACGAAGTCTCTTCTGGACTTCATCCTGGAGCCATAGATCACCTTGCGGGTTCATTATCATGGCCTCGAGCTGGGATGCGGAAACTAGATCCCAGAGTAATTTCTCGCACACATTCTGGAACCTGACGTGTTCGGTCTGAAGATTGCGAATCAGGCTCTGCAATCTCCTTTCCCAGCTTCTGTACATGCGTAACGAGCGTAACTCGCTTTTGTGATTTTCGAGTGCTGAGATTAGTAGGGGAATCTTCCCCAGTACTAACCCCACGATCTCGAGCCCAGACATGACTCTGAATATCGCGTAGATTCTGATAAGACCTGGGCTAACAAAGAAGCAGCTTGTACCCGCAAATTAAGAGCGGGGTAATATTCTTGAATTGTCAGAATTGATCATGTGGTGCAGATGGCAGGGGGTAGAAATGCCGCAGACGTTGCTTACTCCTCAGCTCATTGCTTTTTCTGTAGGTTTCAAAGCCTCCAATGAGACGGTAAGTTGGGAGAATCAGGCTTAAATCTTACATCCAAGTGGCATTCGGATCATTTTGATCTTTTTTTATCAATCTTTTGCATGACATAAATATGGCAGAGGACAGTATTGTGACCTCAGTCCGAAGCTGTCTCGATTTGTTCCAGAAGCTCGACTCGTTGAAGCCAACGAGTTCTGATACCCGAAATCAGGCTCACTTGGCAGTAATCGCTGACGAATGTGCTCGCTTCAAAGTCTGGTCTGGAAATATCGGTGCCCACAGCGCAGGGCGACAGTCACTGCAGTACCGTCTACGAGATGCGTCTCACTTGCAGAACCAGATACTCGCACTTCTAGCAGATCTGACAGAGCTTCTAGAAGACGCTTTGGCTATCTTAACGGGAGAAAAGACACCATGGGATGATGTTGAAGATAATGACATCTTACCTGAGGATACTATTCCCACGGACGAGAACATCAATGTCCGAGACCAGCCCACGACCGAGGTTGGCCAAATCACTTCCGAGGTTTCGGATGTCGTAGACTGTCTCTTACAGCTAAGCGTGGCTATCAGAAACCCAGCTCCCCACGACCGCTTCACAACAGCTGTCTCGACTGACGCTTCGTACTATGAACCATTTGACATTCGGCATGTCCAATCAAAGTTTGAAAGGATAGACCCCTCTCTCGCTGAGCGGTTAGGAAAAGCAATATCGAAGAGGCGAGAGTACTTCAAGTACCGCGAAAGCCAGAGCCTGAAATACTCACATGACTTGGCTGTGCCAGAACAAGAGAATGAAAGTACAGCTGCGAACTCGATATCAGACCATGATAGAGCAGCCCATCTAAACCAAGCAGCTCTGGATGAGGATGCTGTTTCCGATTCGGGAGTCACACAAACATCATTTGCATCTTCCAACGCGGATAATGGAAAGATCCGCATTCCTTCACTCCCTGAGGAGGCTATGAATGGCCCCTTTAAATGCCCTTTATGTCATATGATGATTATAGCTACTACCACATCCACATGGAGGTAAGTGTCACTTATTAACCCTCATACAGCGTAATACTGATATGCAATATTCAGACGCCATGTCTTTGCCGACCTTCGGCCCTACGTTTGTCTTTCAGAGAATTGCACAGCAGCCGAGAGAGAATTTCCAACAAGGCATGAATGGACAATGCATGAAGTTCAAAACCATTGGAGAGTTTATGTCTGTCCGTGCTCATGCGGCGAGACCTTTCCAACCGACTCTCAGTGCAAAGAACATACCACAAAGGTACACCCTGGTGCTTTTCCAGCGAAGCAACTTGAGGCCTTGATAAGCCTCAACACCAAGCCAGTCAGAATAGAAGACGGACTCTGCTGTCCTATGTGTAGAGAGGTTCTCCACTCCATGAAGGAGTATGAACGCCATGTCGGTCGACATCAAGAGCAGCTTGCGCTTTTTGCTCTTCCCTCAATACAATACCCTGATGATGCTGGCCAAGCAAGAGGGGAGGGCACATCAAGCCAGAGTGATGTTGCTTCTGATGGAGTGGTTACTTCTCATCAGAAGTAAGCAGAGATGCCTTTTAGCAATGAAAGCTCAGGAGAAGGGGGTCCGGTATAAGATGAGCTAAGTGATTGGTCCGACATATTACATCAATCTATCCATGACATTGACGAGATGAAGCCCGAGGGTCATTGCAAACCTTACTCTCGTTCTTCTTTAAAACTTGCTATCAGTGCTTGCCAAACTCATTCTATTATAAGCAGATTTCGTGTATACATGGACCAACGCCTGATCTCTGAGCTCGCTCCGATAGCAGAAACATCACGTTCCTGCATCACATCTGAGTCATTACAGAGGCAAAAAGGAACCAAGAAGAGTTTCCATAAGTATTCCTTGAGCATGCTAGACGGCACGATAGGGTTATAGATTTCTAGGAGTTGATCGTTTCACCGCTAGAGAGGACCCGAGTCCCGTTATCTATAACTCTCTGCGGCGGCCGTTCCCAGTTTAAGACCTTATCACCTCTATCCAGCACATTCTGCCGTTTCTCATGGAAGTTGTCTACTGTGAAGTAGCACGGCTCTCCATGTATGTTTTTAAGACAAATGGTCTTCTGCGGCGGCTTTGGCATGGGCGGCCAGTCAATGGCCCTTAAGTCCTTGCCTTGGTTCGCAGGATAAAGGTTTCCTGCCCTTCGCTTCTGCCATTCTTGCAACATAAGCTGATATGAGGAAACTGGATGATCTAGCTTGACCTCCGGATGCTTTACCCACTTCGACTCAAGGTTGTCGAGGTTCTGATCTTCATGAGGTATACTGCGGACATTATTATCTCGAGTAATAATCTCGTAGGTAGTGAATATAACGCCCTTGATATCGTTACGGTCCTCGATGTAGGCCTCCCCCTCTCCAGGTGAAGGGCAGTTGATGCGGGATGCAAAGTTAAAGTCAAAGAGCATGACGGAGTCTGTCGACTCGTCAACCAGGAGGTTTCGTGGGGCAATATCTTGGTGCGAGATGCCATATTCGAGGTTCAAGTCGTCTACAACCTTTGTAAGCTGCTGTAGCCATTTCAGTTTGAAAATACGCGACGTGTTCTCTTCTAGATTGCCCCCAGGCACGTAGCTGTTGGTGAATCCGACCACACGACCCTCGAGCTCGTCAATGACGACGCGGTCAAAGGGAACGATATTTGGGTGGCGTGGAAGACGCATCCACAAATTCATCTCCTTCCAGGACCTTGGCGCATACTGCCACAAAAAGTAGTACTTGAAAACAACCTACTCAAGGGTCAGCTTAATCACAGGACGAGACAATCCAAGACGGGCACTAGGGCTTCACCTTCTTAGCAGGTATCCCTCCGCGTGGAGGGTATGCAACAAGGTCCGCGTCAGGGCCAAGCCTATCGAGTTCCTCAAGTTCATCCCGCCGCACTATCTGAATTCCCTCTGGTAGAAGAGTGTCGTCGAGAGATGGATAGTGTATGCAATAGGTCGGGTCGCTTTTCGAATCGGTATACGTCGAGATGATCTCGCCAGTATGCGACAGATAGATCCTGTAGATTCCGAGGGACAGTTGGTCGCTATGGCGGCTGAAATGTTGAATGGCAAGACTGTCGTCGTCCTGCTCTCCGTCCATGGTCACCGAAACTACCCGTCTCTGGTCCCAATCGACAACGTGCCAAGTGCTTGGCCCGCCAACAGGAATGTCGCCGCTTAAACAAAAATACTTGGAATCTTGGTCGATCATGTTGCTGTCTTGTTTGTCAGCAAAGGCGTGAAGAGTAGAGAGAAACGAAAAGGCAGATCTACGGTAAAGAGTGCGGGGTTACTAACTATGGTGCATTATCATGTTCTTACATGACCCTCCAGCCGCCCTCTCCTCTCAGCTAGTAGTGACTCTTGAAGCCTATCCATCAGCCTGCCCAGAATCCACTCACTCTCCCCTTGATCAAACATCAAAGGGCTATAATGCCCGACCCATGACCATTTGGCATCTCTCTTTGGATTTCCACTGTTTATGTCTGGATGATTCTCCCCTGTGCTTGCTCTGCAGTGTGTGTCTGAGCAGTGTTCATCTTCGCCAATAAGTTCAAGATACCAGGCCCATTCATCGAAGGTGTAGTGATGTGGTTTAGCTTCTTTGAGATGGCTGGCGACAACCCGAATCTCGGAGGAAAGCAGGAGATGGAAGTCGGTGTCGATGGGAAGCCTGTGACGGATATTGTAGCCAATTATAGAGGCAGATACTGATTCTCCAGGAGTATCTCGTCGTCTGCTGACTCGTGGAACCCCCTCCATAAGCCCTTCGTGGATTCTTGTCATCTTCTCAGCTGGCTTGTCGTTCGAGGATGTCGCCGTCGTCGGGGATGCAGAGTCTAGATGGCTGGGGAATACTTTGCCCAAAGTAATCTTGCTTAACAAATGTTTGAAATTCCCAACAAAACCCCCAGAGTTGGGTAGAATTGTCATATTCCCTAGAAGAATGGTACCATCCTGGATGATCCTAATGACAGTATCGCTAGCATATGATATAAGAACCGTCATGGTTGGTAAGGCTAAGAGAGACCAGAAAACATAGAATGATCGGCCAGCGTTGGAAATCGGGGCTAGATCACCGTATCCAATGGTGGTCCAAGCCTCAAAGCAGAAATAGACTGCGTCAAAGTATGACCAGCCTTGATAGCGTTTCTCAGCCTTCTCAAAAACGACAGCACCTACTAGCCATAGAATCAGCCATGATAAGGTGGAAATAGCCATAGCTACCCATCTCCTATGCCTTGACGATTTGGCCTGAATCCTGCGCATAAGGGCAAATTCCCGCTTCCGGCGTTCAAACTCAGTTTCTAGGGCTGTGTTCGGCTTCATCTGAGAGGCTGTAGAGTCTCCGCGAATAGGTTCAAGGGCCTTGTCGTCGCTGCGCCGTAGGACTTTCCGGATAATCTTGCGCCGCTTTCTATCATCCATTCTGGCGGCGAT
Source organism: Fusarium sp. NRRL 66739 (assembly GCA_021655895.1). Classification (NCBI taxonomy): domain Eukaryota; kingdom Fungi; phylum Ascomycota; class Sordariomycetes; order Hypocreales; family Nectriaceae; genus Fusarium; species Fusarium sp. NRRL 66739. The sequence continues at coordinate 18,061 of JAJJWO010000147.1, forward strand.
GCATTGTCGTCCGTGGTCAAGGACTAGAGTCCTCACTGAACTGATAACTAACCCTAGAGTGATAATACCGCCAAGGGCAAAGGGGATCAAAAGTCCTTTTCCGAGCCCGGTCGTGGGATAATAGTCGCCAAAGCCAACAGTAAAGATGCTAACAACAGTCCAGTATACAGCATCGAGGTATTGCCAGGATTCAATCACGGAAAAGATATAGGCACCGAGAAAAAAGTATGTCAGGAGCAAAATCGTCTGCAGCATTAGTGTGCGTTGGCTTTTGGTCAGTACGAAATCTTTTTCGTAGTGCCCAGTTAAAGCACCCCAAAAGGTGATGCTCAACAAAGTAGCATCGACGAAATAGAGGATGGCTGCCCACATGCCATAATAAAATGCCTGGGACCATATAAGCTCCTCCTGGGAAATATGAACGTCTTTGAGAGGCCTCGCAACAGTGGCACTCAGAGATGCGCGACAAAGAGCAGAGGCGTACCTATTGTTGCCATTTAGCAATCACTCTAATAATATGATGTCTTTGCGTAATACCATCCAACTATAGTGATAGGCAAGGCCAGACTGAATCGTACTCGTCTCCCCATGTTTAGAAGAAGAAAGAGGTTGGCAAGGATGCCGACCAAAAGCTGGATGGCCTCGACTATCAACAGCCTATATCGAGCATTATTACTGTTGTAACTGAGTATTGGCATGTCAAGACATACCATGGCGGATCAGGAACTGAAGGGGCACTCTGAATATCACCACCAGGAACCAAGTGCTGACGCCACGGTCCAACCAGAGAGCAGAGACTAAACGCTGAAGCAACGGGACCCAGAGTGCCTGCAATCATAGGAAACGCTGTTGAGAGGAACCACCAACGGCTGTTTGACCGAGTATTGCCATTATGCTCAGCCGAGGCGTTGGCAGCCACAATCTGCGCTTCCAAGTCGATATTCTCGCTGCAATGTGACTCGTTATTGAGAGCCATTGTGTTTCATTCTGCCAAAGCTTGGTAGTGATGTTTTTGGTCGGCATCAGCAGCCATCTAGGCGAGGAAGCGGGCAGCTCAGTAGTCCTAGGCAACGTCAAAGGTTCACAGGACGTCCTACGGTATTTCTTCCTAGTTCATACGCAGGCGCTTGTACCTTTTATTTGAGTTCTTTGGCTTGAACCCCTCATCATGGAGGATCGGAGGTTTGTCACACAGCATGCTAAGACCACGTTCTGGATCACACCAAGTCAACTCTAATTATTTGAGCTCATTGCCGGAACCGGTATCAACAGTTTGAACAAGATGACCAACGCCGACTGCAGAACTGCAGCTGCATCTGACCAAGGCCACATGGCTGTGCCGAGTACGAAAGCGTGCAAACACGAATTCGATGGGATTTTGTTCATAAGCTTCTGCATAATTACTGTAGAAAGAACGTGGCCAATCATCTTCCAAATCTTGATTTTCCAAAGTCGATACGAGTGGCTTTACTGTAACAGGCAAAAGTTATCATGGTTTTGCGAACCCTCACCTTAAATCCCTTTTAGAAATACGATCTGTAACAGCTCTTCCAGCCATCGTAACCCCAATATGTGCCAAGGGATGTTTCCTCGGATCAGTGCCCAAGAGAAAGTCCATAGCTGCTGATGCTATCGCCGCGCTGACAACCTTGATTCCCTTCTCGCCAATCCAAGACCCTCTATCGTTGCGAAGCTGAAATGCCACTTCTGCTCCCGTACTGACGCCTTTTCCCAAAGCGTTCTCTATCTTGCTGCGCTTCGGCACGTGATGGTGAGACAGTTCTGTAGCTAAATGCGCCTCACTGGTAGAGCTGCCCAAACTCAGTGCACCCTCTTGACGGTTGGCTGCTATCTATTGCGGGGTCATACCGTGGTTTCACATGGGGATGATGTCGATGTGACTCGTCTTTGCTATCGGAGGAGTGGTGATGTCGACGCCGTGGCCTGGAGTGTCGGCTTCTCTCGTTTTGATGATCGGGATAATCCATATTATTAGTCCTCCAAATTTGAGACATTTGGACAAGAGATATCATCCAAGACACAGAACCCTTTATATAACTCTAATTCGGGTGCAACCCTTAATGATTGGAAACGTCGGCGGTGTCAAGCGTAACATGCTGCCTCATACCGTACCTAGTTGGTGGTGTGGTGCCAAGCGGACCAGACCCTTTTCGAAACCGACAAGCCCCCGTGGGTTTATCTTCCAAGTATCCCGAGACGTATCTAATGCTATATTAAGAGGAGACGTCTTTCGATCCCGAAGCATTCTCCAATTTTGGTTGTCTTTCATATTAACTCTTGTCTTGCTTCACACCTCGTATCAGCTCAAGAAGCTCACTTACCTTTACACCCCAACCTAATGACACCATGGCCACGAGGAACCTTCTAGTAGTAATTATCAACCACACCAACGAGGAGCTCAACCTTGAACCCCAGTCCCCGAACTTGGACCATGGCAATTGGATCGACTCATCAGATTCACGGCCGCCAGATGAAATACTGGCAGGAGAGAGCGGCATGCTGCGCTGCAAGTCGAGCCATATAGGCGGAAGCATTGAAGGCTCTCTTATATACCGCGTCGTCGGATTCGAGAAGGACAAGGTCATGTTTCTTTGGAACGTACCATACATCGGAACCAACAGATTTGGCTTCTCTTGTGCAACAGACGGTTTCACGGTTAAGGTCTTGGGTGGGCGGGGAAACCAGGCTGTTGTTGTTTTCGTATTTGGTAAGTCTCACGTACGATGATATAGCCTTTGGCCCTTAATTCTGACAGTTGGACTAGAACCAGCTAAAAGTGGTGATCCAGGGCTGGATGGGGGTGTGCTTGCAGCTATCACAAAGTATCCTCTGGAGTGTGCACAAGCTCCAGCACTTCAACTTCCAGACAACTAGATAGGAAACAAGATTCAGCCCTGTGCGTGTCAATTCGGAAATTGCGTCTGATGTGATGTGATGTGCATGCCCTAAATTCATCTGCTGTTACTTTAGCCCTATGTTACAGTAAAGTCTAAAAAGCCTCTTTTAACTGCCATTATTTCATTGGAAGAGAATATCTTCAGCTCGTCAGGTGGTGTACAACCCCGCAACCTTTATATCAACGAAGCATCAACGGGAAGGGAGATGTAGCGAGTTTGGCAAAGCTAAATACGTAGCCATGACAAACTAACACTTGGTGACCAGCATTGGTTTGTTTACAATGGATCGGATCTAGAGATCCTTCCGCAAAGCGGGGATCTTACGGCTGCACTTATCTTCAGAGGTTATCGACTTTTTGTTTTGTCGAATCCCCAGTTGTTATCAGTTAAATTACCCGATCAAGATTACTTACTGAGTCAGAGATACTTAAGTCTAGAAGATGTTACTGTGTCTTCCGTTGATCCCATTGGCTATGCTGGTGGCCTCAGCCAGTGGTATGTGAAGACGGCGTCAGGAAAAGTGAGCCTCTACTAAAGTTATGACTCTGCAGCAGATCACGGAATTGTAAATGATCAGATTCTATCAAACCTCAAGTCTAGGGCTACTCCAAATGCCCCTGATGGATACACTCCAGCCCGAGTCTCATGTCCAGCAAGAAAGCCAGCCGTTCGCGAAGCAACGGCACTGTCATCTAACGAAACAGCATGGCTAGAGCTTCGAGGAAATAACACCATTTCAGCACTGAAGGACATTCTCTCTCGAGCCGACATTGGAAACATAGACACGGACCAGTACATTGATGCCATCATCAGCGATGGCGGCACATTGCCCAAGATTGGCATTGCCATCTCTGGTGGAGGATATCGAGCTATGATGAATGGCGCCGGTGCCATCGCCGCATTCGACAACCGAACAACGGATTCTACGAGCGAAGGCCACCTGGGGGGCATTCTCCAAGCTGCAACGTATCTCAGCGGTCTATCCGGCGGTAGCTGGGTGGTTGGAAGCCTCTACGTGCAGAATTTCACCACGGTCGAGTCTATAGTTTACGCCGACGGTGGCTTCTTGGATAGTCTTTGGCAATTTGATGACTCAATTCTTGAAGGTTCGTTATCCTGATCAAGAGGACTAGAATCTTTACTCACTTGAACAATTAGGGCCGGCTGACTTGTCTGTAACAAAGTACTACCGAGAGCTATACCAGGATGTAAAGGATAAAGAAGATGCGGGCTATAACAAGACGATAACTGATTATTGGGGTCGAGCCTTGTCGTACCAGCTTGTCAATGCAAGCGATGGAGGACCAGGTATGGCTCTTTCAGCTATATCCAGTATAAGAACTAACTGGTTCAGCATATACCTTCTCATCCATTGCCAACGACAACGAGTTCGCATCCGCAATGGCACCCATGCCACTCATAGTTGCAGTGGAGCGAACAAGTGGACAGCTCCAGATAGCGAGCAATTCCACCATCTTCGAGTTTAACCCATGGGAAATGGGGTCCTATGATCCAGAACTTGCTGCTTTTGCACCTCTGAAATACATTGGATCAGACTTTGAAGACGGGACCATCAAGCGGAATGGACAATGCGTTGCTGGGGTCGACAATGCCGGGTTTGTCATGGGGACCTCGTCATCACTATTCAACCAGGCTTTCTTACAGATCGGCAAAGTGGAAAAGGTCCCAGACTTCCTGATTAATGCCATCAACAACACTCTGGCAGAAGTTGGCCAAGAGAACAGGGACATCGCCAGCTGGCCCAACCCGTTCTACAAGTACAGCCCTAGAAACAACTCCAACGCCGACAGCACGATTCTGGCGCTTGTCGATGGCGGCGAGGACTTGCAAAACGTTCCTTTTCATCCACTGCTGGTATCAGACCGCCAAGTCGATGTCATCTTCGCAGTCGACGGCTCTGCTGACACCATGACTCGCTGGCCCAATGGCACAGCTCTCGTGGCAACATATCAGAGGTCTAAAGCTGGTACTTCAACACAGAACAGCCCATTTCCAAAGGTCCCAGATCAAAACACCTTTGTCAATCTTGGTCTCAACAAGAAACCCACCTTCTTTGGGTGCGACACAGACTCCAAAAACATGTCAGGACCACTCATTGTCTACCTCCCCAACGCGCCATATACGTACCAGTCCAACTTCACAACCTTCGACCTCGAGTACAGTAATAGCGAGCGTGACCAAATCATACGCAACGGGTACAACGTCGCAACAATGGGGAATGGAACAGTCGACTCTGACTGGCCCGCCTGTGTAGGCTGCGCAATCCTGGCACGCAGCCTGGTCCGTACAGATACGGAAATGCCGTCCAAGTGTCTAGACTGCTTTGCGAGATACTGTTGGAATGGTACCACAAACTCGACTACGCCTGTAACTTACGAGCCGCAGCAGATTATCGACAGTGGTGTAGGGCATCTCACTCCATTCATGCGGATGATGGAAGCTACTGTGCTGGTTGTTGTAATGATGCTGTACATGTAATCTTTGTTTTTGTAACTACCAAGTATGAGATAAGTGGCCAGGACCGTTTCAATAGCACAGATTGAGTCGTTGGTACCCTGATACGCAAGATGAAATCTCATGACTAGTTGCATATTCAACTAGCCACTGTTCCTGGTATTCCTGACTCAGTCTGCTAGACTCTCTGTACTTGAAGATCCCCCAATTACAAACTCAACAAGACGGGTATCTTGAACGCAAAACAAGGTTGCGTGTGGGCACTCACGTCTTCCACATTACGGCCCTCCCCTTTCCCTTGTCCAGATCAAACTGTGGAAGTAGGTACACTGTTTCTCTGACCATTCTGTCCTTCAATCCCCTGTTCATACCCATGCGCTTCGGGATGGCCTCTGTGTTGCAACTCTGATTAGTTGAACTTTCTCATCAAGGTACTTAAGGAACTTACTTCTTGAGTTTCTCCGCCTGATGCTTGATGTCGCGCTTGGTTTCGTCGAGTCTGATATATGTGTGGAAGACGTAGATTCCCTAGAGTAATTAGATTAGTCTGTTAACGCTCAGGAATGAATACTCGGAAGTGACTTACGAGGATACCACTGGTAAAGTGGAGGAACCACGAAATGAATGAGAAAGCCAAGACGGCTCTCCATTGAGAGCATCCCACGCCATTGATGTTGACTGCGCCAATGCGACCGACTCGCCAGAAACGACCCCAATAATAGCCCCAATAGTTGTAATACCAGGGCGCAGAGCAAGAATGGCTGCCAGTTCTCTGTATAAAGTGAACATTATGTGCAATTAGTCGACACTCTTCGAAAGTAGATGTAATCGAGAGGAAGCCCTACGGTTTGAAGCAGGCAGTATGCCACGAGCCACATGATAAACATGATAAAGTCGAATGGAAAACTAAGAAAGAGAGATTTGAACGGCGCGCAGAAGAAGAAAGAGTAGATAATGCCAATGCCCGCGACGACCATGGCATAGACGATGCGGCCATCAACCGAAACCTGAGCGATGCTGAGCTCGTAGCAGAAACGAGAGAGAAGTCCAAGAACAATCACAGCGCTGCAGAATTGCAAAAAACGCAGAATGACTGAAACAATCTTATGTGCGGTTCCTGTTTCAGACATGTTGAACTGGAGTAGGGGTAAACAAGTGGCAGGTTACTTTGGAGGTTTGTAGCTGTTGTGTAGTAGGGGCAGATCATGAACTTGCAAGTCAGGACGATGCAGATAACCGTGTTGTTTACTTATACCCAAGACTGAGATACTGAGATACTTTCTACTGTAGGACCCTGAACTCAACGAGTCAGGATTAGCGTAGTCAGTTGGTCCATACACCAGATGCGAATGGACGATTTACGCGGGAATGTAATCATTACGCAAGAGGATCAACTGCTTCAGAGTCAGTCTGTCGCTTCTAGAACACGTGATAATATCTGTCAAACGGCATTGGATGCCACATGGCCGCCAAGGGAAATAGGCTCGATGAAGAAAGTCAAGATATCGGGAGATGGACCCCAAGCTTTTGAGATGGTGTGTAAGATCGGAACACGACTGAAACTCTAATACTACAATATCTTGGCCCTGGCGGTCGAACGAGGTCTGGGTTTAATTTTGTTTATTGCCGTGTGACAGGTCATAGTCGTTGTGCTACACGAAGCCACTTGCACGCCCCTGACGATGAGAACTACAAGGGTCACAGTACGACCACTTACCACGATGTCATCCCAAGCTGCCTCACATGGGAAGTGTAGATTAATAAGCATCTAGACTTTTACTGTTGGAGTACTAACCAGCCAAGGTAACTCGAACGCCATCTATCTTACTCGCATTGCAGACACGAGATATAACCCTATGAGATTCCTTGGAAGCGGCTCCGAGATTAAACGGGGTGAGATGCCAACCAACTGTGTTGAACAAGGCTATTTATAAGCAGATTTCAATTCAACACAAGAATAACCATACCGCAGCTATATTCGGCAGCGCCCAAGTTAGGTGGTCAGCGCTTGAAGGCCCCAGGGCACGATCATCAAGTATTGGAGGCCAACTTACAAGGGGAAGTAAGTATTGTTATGAAATAAGAAGTCTTGGCTAGAGATTTGGAATAAAAAGACATTGTTTCTCTTGATGTGATATAAATAATCAGACTATTTATTTCTTGTTACACTGGATGATATTAAGTATATCAGAGCCATCTCTGGGTGTGTCCCTCAGTTAAGATTCTCCCTGATACTGTTAATTTTCAAAAGCCTTGCACAGGGTGCAGCCGGCATCTCTACTACGACATGGCCAGAAACGTCCCAACAATAAGACCCACGGAAGTTGGAGGGGAAGATGCATTCCACCTTGGCTTGTTTGCCACGAAGCTTTGGGACAGTAATTCCCTGTTCCGAGTCACCACTTTGCACCTCCCCCTCTTCCACTCCAGCTCTCCAGATAGAAATGTATAAGTTCTCGCCAGCATCCATACCGAGCGCTTGCCAGCCAGCCTCCCATACAGGAAGTCCCAGAGGCCAAAATGGACTAGCCTCCTTCAATTCCTGTCTGATATCTTTGTAAACAGATATGGCATCTCTCACAAGCTCGCTCTGGCTGTCAGAAAGCTCTGCCAAAGTCCCAGATAAGTGAATTCGGCCAAGCAAACTATTGACTAGTGTCAAGGCATTCAGCTCATCAGACCAACCAGCTTGTGGATATGCCCAGGTCGCACTCTGCTCTGGGCACACTGCTGTAGGTACGGATGCTGCAATTGGAGCATATAGAACAGGTTCTTCTTGATCGCTGGTGCTCTGGAGGGGGTGATGAGCGAGCATAGCATAGTCCATACGCTGACCTCCAGAACTGCAGTTCTCGATAATAAGCCCAGGATGCGCATCGAATAACTCATTTATCCAAGACAAGTATGCTCGGTTGTGCTCCAAGAGGCCATCCCCAGGAGAAGTTGCGTTGACGTCGGTCCCTTGGGTGATATCGATGTTGTAGTCAAACTTGAAATACCCGACTCCAAAATCGCCTACCAAGTGGTCAATGATGCTGGTAATACGAGCCCTCACTGCCGCATGACGATAGTCTAGCTGGTATCGTCCATGCTCAGCAACACGCTGCCCACCACGTTGAAAGAATGCGTCAGCTGGCAACTTCTCTGCAGCTGGGCATTTGATTCCCATAACCTCGGTTTCTATCCAAAGACCAGGTACCATGCCGGCATCTCGGATCTTGCCAAGGGTCTTATCCAGACCGTTCGGAAATCGCCGTTTACTTGGAATCCATTCTCCAACTGTCTCCCACCACCCACTGTCATCTGAGTACCAGCCGCAGTCGATGACAAAGACCTCAGCCCCAGCGTTCTTCGCGGGAGAAATCAAGGCCTCCACTTTCTCGGTTGTCGGATCTCCCATCAGGCAGTTCATGTAGTCGTTGAAAATGACAGGCAGCTTGGTGTTGTCCTCATGTGGCCGCCGCATCAGACGTCGGTATGAGTTGAGCGGTGCAAACGCAGAGTTGAAATCTCCTGAGACCACAGCAAGTGCAGCTGGAACACTCTCAAAGGCTTCACCCGGTTCGAGCCTCTTGGTCCAGGAGTGATTCTGGTCCGTAGGGCCACTCGCGTTGACGTAAACACCCTCCTTGAAGTCGCCAATCTCCCATTTCCAAGACCCATTATGCTCAATCTGCCACAGATAGCTCAGGCTTCCATCGGTACGGCTCACTCCTCCCATTGGGAGATATCCTCCTGTAGAGAAGCTTCCTTGGTTCGAAACGGTAAACTGAGCACGAGAACCACCTCCGATACCAGACCGTGCAATGCCCACTTGTGGGAGTGTACACTGCTGCCATTGAGCCTCACGGAACCAGTTGTTATGTGCAAAATGAACATTCCACGCTTTCCACCATTCTTTTATCGGTACTCCCAGTCCGCCGTAGACCAGCGATGAAACTGCCTGCAATGTCTGAGTCTCCTTTCCAGTATTTTCTACAGTAACCCGAGAGCGCAGGACGGGCACATCGCCAAAGACCGAAAGACGAGTGGTAACAGTGAGCTCAGTGAGAGGGTCATGTAATTTGATTTGGAGGATCCTCTTGATCCCCGAGACATGCTCCTTGTGTGAGACGTACCGGAGACGTTGGCCAAAGTAACTCTCGATCTGCCGCTTGGAAGTACCGAATTGGCTACCTTCTCCAGCGAGACGTATTTCGTTGAGGCATAGACTTGATACTCCTTGTTCCGGGTGCTCTACAGCCTGATTTGATGCGACAGGTTGGACTGAGCGCAGATAAACATGTTGCTCGTTGTCTATGTCAAGCTGGACCAACAGGTTGCCAGCGACCCAGTCTATCAGCCGTTGCTTAGGATATTCGACTCTGAACATCTTTGGTTCTTTCTTGCAACAAAAACAGCAAAGCTCTTGACAAGTAATGAGCAAACAAGACCTGATTATCTATCTAAGGAATGGTCAAAGACCCCCAAAGAAATACCCGAGCATCATATCCCCGGCATCGAATCCACTCACATGCAGCAGGCCTTCACCAAAGACATGAAAGCATAGCGTTGATACGCCACTATCCTCATATCCAGCCTCTCAAAAGTCCAAGATCATAACAGACAGGCTTGTAGTGTTTGGAATGCGGGGGTTGGCCCGGTGGGAGGTGGATATTCCGGAGGCACCGTCCACCGGACAGAAATAGCAATAGCTGTTAGTTTTCGCGATCCAGTAGGAAGATTGAGCCAAGAAATAGCTTCCTTGTCTGATTTGAGCGCGTGTGCATTCCTGAGCATGATGAATGCGGGGGATCGTCAACCTCGCCTGTCGGTTTGCAAGGACTGGTTATTCAACATGATATAGAGTTTTGGGCACGTACTAGTTGAGGGCGTTGAAACAGATCTAACTTCTAGTTAAATCGTATTATTGCCGTATTTCTAGTTCTATTTCGAGAGCGTCATCTCAAACGCAAAAGCTGTTGTCGGTTCCTGATGCTCCATCTGAATCCTCAACTTGCCATCTTTCACCACTTCCTCAGTCTCTCCCAGATCTTCAGGTGCATCAACCTGCTTGAGTTTGTCTCCTTCCGCAACCTTGAATGCCAATACTTTCACCCTCGCTCTAGCGTCCATGGGAAGTCCTCTAAGATCTATTGCCCAATGACCTGGTCTCGAGCGTGTTCCAGCTAGAATGTACACCACGTCCCCCTCAACGGTGGCATAAATATCCAACAGCCCATCCGATGTTGGGGTGGTCTTGAGACGTTGACCCTTCATGGTCGAAGCGTAGTATTTATATACCTGATACTCTGCTGTTGGCCAATAGCCCTCGCCTTCAATAGCGTAGTTTTCATTGCTGGCATTAGGTTTACTGAGAAGACCTTGGAAATGTCAGCATCAATATCAAGGAATAGGGCGAAATACATACCAGCCATGAAGTCATGAAGAGCTCCAGCGATAGCCCAGTTACCTCTCAAACCGTGTGCGTTTTCACGTTCAAGACCAGCAATCCACCAAGCCCCCGCGGATGGAACTTGCTCGCCGTATACAGCATACTCGTTGATGTTGATGTCCTGCGCTAGATCCAACGATATATCATACTTGGAAAGCAAATCATGAAATGAGGCTCTTGCACTCGACATGTCGGTGGAATCATCACCGTTTTCCATATGCCATGACCATTGATCAGGGAGCGTGTCAGGCTTCGAGTGAGAGAGGAAACTGGTCCACCACTCATGAGAAGTTGACGGAACGGCTGACATGCTTGGGCCAGTTATTCTCACTGAGGGAAGGGTTTCTCTGCTGAAATGTTAGGCTATGTGACTACTAGTAACATTCCAAGCATACCTGATCTTGTTGAATGTCCGAGACCATAATTCCAACCATTGTTTCCTCGGACGATTCCAGAAGAATTTCAAATCAGGTTCGTTCCAGATATCGATAACCAGGCCCTCGCTCATATTGGAATTCTGTACATCAGATAAGGTCTGCTCAAGGAAGGAATCCCATCTCGCCCAATCATTGTTATCGCCAGGATATTCAAAGTCTTCCGGCTGTCCACCATCGGCACCCTAAGCTGCAGGCAACAAGTAAATGAATTCACCTCCATGCTTGCGACCTGTCTGGTAGTTGCTCAGTGCTGAAGCAAAGCGAGCCTATAGCGTAAGTATATCATTCATGCAAATGCCTAGTCGTTACTTACCTTGTAGTCTTGGACACTGACTGCAAATCCTTTGGTGTTCGGAAGCTGAGATCCGCCACCTCGACAGTAGTTGAAGCCAATGTCATGGTAAAACTGATCAGGGATTTGATTCGGTTTATCCGGTATCCCATATAAGATTCCAGAGGCCAGATGGCGAGGAGACCCTGTTTGAACACTCAGGTCTACCGTAGCCACGCCAGTAGCAGCTGGCTTCACCTTTTCGGCCGTCGAAGGCAGACTTCGCAGAAGGGACATGTACTCCTCAGGCATATTACCGACAAAGATATACTTACTTGTGTAACTTGAACGAGCACCTGTCTCCTCATCCTCTTGGCCTGCTCATATATGGGAGTTGTGCAGAGGGGTAGTCCGGTGGGATGCCCGGTGGGAGACTCAGCACCATTGGTCCGCAATCCACCAACACAAGCCTCTTGCAGGGGCCAGAACCCGGTCGGTGATACCCTCAGACCACATGGATTTCCCCATGGGGGCCCCAGACTTGCGGTGGATCTACTTAAACGCTGTGCGAGCCGCATTGATCTACCTCCATTCTTGCATGACCATTCTTCACCACGAGTCGTTTCGATCTCGACTCCTTCGCAATGGCTCCTCCATCAGAGATCGAGACCAAGTCCGTCGGCACCGACCACGTCGAGGAAAATGTCGACTCGAAAGAATGGAGTCACGTCCAAGGTCAACAGGGCGCTGATATCGACAAGAGCATGACAGTATGGGAAGCCGTCAAAGCATACCCCGGCGCCATTACGTGGTCGTTTCTTCTCTCGTCTTCGATCATCATGGAAGGCTACGATATTGTCCTCATTGGCAACCTCATGGCCCAGCCAGCTTTCCAGAGGGCATACGGCTCTTGGTACGGCGATGAGCTTGGCTGGCAGATCTCTGGACCTTGGCAGTCTGGCCTTGGCAACGCTACTGCAATTGGCACTATCGTTGGTGCCTTTGCCAATGGCTGGCTTACACAACGTTTCGGCTATCGGCTCACGCTTGTAGGGTCACTGCTTGCTGTCACCGGTTTCATCTTCATCACCTTCTTCGCCCAGAACCTCCCTATGCTTCTCGTCGGTTCCACGCTTTGCGGTCTCCCATGGGGCGTCTTCGCGACCATGGCTCCCGCCTACGCTTCAGAGATCTGCCCAATGGCTCTTCGTGGCTATCTCGCCAACTACGTGTGTCTCTGCTGGGCACTAGGCCAGCTCCTCGCCGCTGGTGTGCTCTTCAGCTTCGAGAGCAACCCTACACAATGGGCGTACCGTATCCCCTTCGCACTGCAGTGGATGTGGCCTATCCCTCTCATGATCATACTCTGGTTTACTCCCGAGTCGCCGTACTGGCTCGCTCGGAAGAACCGCCTCGAGGACGCAAAGAATGTCTTGAGACGTATCTCGGCAAAGAGCAACAAGACTGAAGAGGATCTCGATAAGCAGCTTGCCATGATTGTTCACACCAACAAGATTGAGAGTGAACTTTCAAAGGGCTCTGGATACCTCGATTGTTTCAAGGGCATCAACCTCCGCAGAACCGAGATTGTCTGCCTTGTCTTCGTTGCACAGAACACCACAGGTGTTGGTATCGGCGGCACACCCACCTATTTCTTCCTCCAGGCCGGCGTCGACTCAAGCAATTCGTTCAAGTTTGCAACTGGTGCTTTGGGCCTTGCCTCAGTCGGTGTCATTGTTTCGTGGTTCCTCATCTACCGCATTGGCCGACGAACACTCTATGTGTGGGCTTGTTTCGCTTGTACTCTCCTGATGCTTCTCATCGGGATCCTTGCTAGTGTGCCTCAGACCCAGGCTGTCAGCTTCGGGCAAGCTGGCGTTGTGCTTGTCTGGGAGGTTGTCTTCTACGCAACCATTGGCCCTGTCTGCTACGCAATCATCGGCGAGATCCCAGCTGTCAATGTCCGCAGCAAGAGTATTTGCCTCGCTCGTATTGCGTACTACATTTCACAGATTCTCAACAATACCTACGGTCCATACATGATTAATCCTACTGAGGGTAACTGGAAGGGCAAGGTTGGCTACTTCTGGGTAAGTCTCTGGTCCCTTACGAATCTCCAGCTTCGCTAAGTGTTACTCTAGGCTGGACTCTCTCTCTTGACGTTTACATGGGCCTATTTCCGTCTCCCTGAGACATGGGTAAGTAGTTTTTACCAAGGGATGAACTCTGGTCGCTAATGATTTCAAGGGTCGAACGTTCGAGGAAATCGACATTCTCTTCGCCAACAAAACACCTGCAAGGAAGTTCTCCGAAGCAAAGGTTGACGCTTATGCTTCAGACTCTGAGGCGCGCATCGTCAAGGAGACTGATGTTTGATGAAGCTGGTAGGTGACTTGGACATGCTTAGCAATACTAGGGATTGTTCTGTGGCGTATTAGCAACGATATAATGCACTCGTTAAATAATTTAGTGTCATTTCTACGATTTCTCATGCATGTTCGCTCCATCTCATCTTCTCGCTCTTTAGCTTCAACTATACCTCATTGTTATTGTATTCCTCCGACTATTCAATGTATTTCGGATAGCCACGCCATACTTCCAGAATTGGTTTCGTTCTAACCAAAGCGCGACGTAACGATAAATTTGATTTCTATCGGTTTTGTCTATTTTGGTAATCGGTAGCAGGCCAGGTCTGCTCAGCCCGTTTCGACCATATCTAACCAACAGACCCCCCTTTCGTCTCAGGATAACCTCTTGTATACCCGGTGAAAGGTATGAGCAGGCTCTTCCAAGTCCATACATTGATTCAATGATCTTTTGCCTGTTTTCTATGTAATTGTAGTTCTAGCCCTCAATGTGCTTAAGCCCAACTCTCATGTGTCCCTTGCCTCCCCTGTTGGCCCTCAAATAATACGGCACAAAAACAGCTTCTTTCTCAGCACGAGCAGTTGAGTTTACACTACTAACGGCATAGCCGGGAGCCAAGCCAGGCTCTTGTTCTTCTGGTGACCGCCTCCAGCACGTGGTCTTCAGAGCAATGTATTCTTCGTCAGCACCATTAAACTGCCTCTTTTCCTCCGTGATAGGGCTGCTGGCCTTGAGTCCGATATCCTTAAAGTGGTTATCTTCCCAGGTGTTGTCCGAGTCTTCGATGCAGTATACCAACGGTCCTCGAGCAAGGGTGAGTGTGTTCTGATTGGTGTATGGGTGCGGCGTAATTAATCGAGGTGCGAAGTTGCCTATCTCGAGTGAAAATACCGGATGAGCTGCGACGAAAGATGGACTGAGTGTGAGATAGCCGTTTTGTAAGCTGACTTCGTCCTTGCTAGGCTCCGGTTTCAAAGTGTACTTGTTTTGGGACCAAGCCGGAACTCTGAGTCGAATAGTTGTTTGCAATGACGCTGGGCCTGAGAAGTCAAACTTGACCAGCCCGTCCCAGGGCCAATTCGAGTCCTGCTTGAGGGTTACTTGTTCTCCAGCGACGGAAAACTTCAACTCTGCTTTGGTGTACAGGTGAACATTGATGAAAGCCTCCTTGCCCTTGACCATTTCGCCAAAGTCCCAGAGGTAACCTCCCAAAGAGCCATAAAGACGCGTCACATTAGGTGGGCAACATGCACACGAGAACCACTCCTCCCGGACGCTCTTGTCGCTTTCTGAACTTCCAAGCTGGTTGACATAGGTAAAGGCTTTACCATCGAGACTCATGGACGTCATGACATTGTTATAGAGGCAAAGTTCCATGATATCTGCATATTTCCCGTTGAGGTCGATATGTAAAAGGCGTTCGGCAAACATCATGGCAGCAATCGATGCACACGTCTCGGCATAGCAGCCTCCTTCGTCAGTACTCTGAGGAAGAAAGTAATCGCGTCCAAAGCCCTCCCATTGTGCGATGGCACCGATGCCTCCAGTCAGGTACATTTTCTTGGAAACCATGTTGTTCCAGAGTCGATAGAGGGTATTTTCCCAATCTGCCGACTTGGTAAGGCTCTTATCTCCGGCCCTGTCTAGGCACACCATGTCGGCAACCGCTGTTAAGAGGTACATAGCTCTCACCGAGTGGCCTTCTACGCTCGTCTGCTCCAAAATGGGAAGATGAGCCTGGCAGTACCACAGAGACGAATGCATTTGGTATGAATCGGGTCGTTGGTAAAGACTCTCGCCGCGGTTCTTGACCTCCCACTCGTAATAATGTTGCCCTTCTTGGCCCTTGTTGTTGCCTCGCTCCTCGAGAAAGTATTTCGAGAGATCATAGGCGATTTGGCTGCCCGTGGCTTGGTACAAACGGAAGAGAGCAAGTTCAATTTCGGGGTGGCCTGGATAGGCATGCAGTTGGTTGTCAGAAGGCCCAAAGGTTTTGTGAATCAACGCCACATATTTCTCAATAGGCTCTAGGAGGAGACTGTTCTTGTAGTGGGCATGGTGCGCGAGTGCGGCTTCAATCAAGTGACCAGCGTTGTACCTGGTTTACCATGTTAGTGATTATCAACCAAGTTTTGAGGCTGGCTTACAGCTCATGCATATCTCGCAAGTTGGACCAGCGTTTACCAGGTTCAACAACGGTATAATGAACATTTAGATATCCATCATCCTGCTGAGCCCCGCGTATCATGTCAACGAGTTCTCTGACGGCCGAGTCAATAGCGGCATCAAATTCATCGTGGAGGAAATAACAAGCACCCTCAATCCATTTGGCGATATCACTGTCCCAGAAAAGATGGAAGGGCACAGGCCACGCTGATTTATCATCGTAAATCTCATGCCACTTCAGCTTGAAGCAGTCATAGCGTCCAGTTTCACGAAGTCTCTTGAGTTGCGTGTGGAGAGTTGTTTTTGCGACTGTGTGCCTTCGCCGGGAGAGGATTGAGCCCGGTGCAAAGGTGGTGTGATGAAAGACAAACTGGGGGTTAGACATTTTGATGCACGAGATGAAGGCAATTAGAGCTCAACTGTTGCTTTACTTGTACTTTGATTGAGTAGAGAGTAGAATCCTCATTGATTGATGATATGATGATACTCCGGAAAGCCCACCGCCCACCGGATATCCCACCGGAGATATAGGGTTAGGATCAACGGCGTGCATTTCGCTACACGATAAATTAACGCGCTTCGTGACTATCACTCAGATCACTATACTCTATCCTCAACATTCCATCACGTGTATGAGACTTCTGCAATGTTGTCATAGGAATTAGTTCGAGATATCTAATGCACGCGATCTAATCTACTGCGCCATATAGATTGCCCTTCCGGATGAAACCCTGGGACTGTTTCTGCGATAAAAATAAGATTTACATCTAAACAAATAAATACAACAAAAAGGAAAAGAAATAATTATTGAAATAGAACTGAGTAATAGTTCTAAACTAATGTTCTTCCAAGATTGTTAGGCTAGCCATCTGGGGTGTTTATTGGAGCGGGTAAAACCATCATCAAATGGCCTGACAATTTACCCCAGACTGGGGTTCATGTGATCTTTACTCTTGGGACTGCAATCGATCCCAATTCATTTCAATTCTCAGCCTCGTCTTGTCTATCAGCTTCAAGGCCAGCTGATCCCAAACCCGATGGAGAAATTCCAATGCTCTCAATGTCCAAGGAGCTTCAAACGACTGGAGCACCTGAGACGACACCAAAAAGGACACGAGACTCTCAAGCGTTTCGCCTGTGACACTTGCCATAAGCGCTTCGCTCGAAGGTATGCGTATAGAGTGAAACCAGGCTTACTGATTGCATACAACTGACCAAGATACAGCGACATACTATCAAAACACGTCGCAACTCACAATGGCTCCGCGGCACCATCTCCACCAAGGCAACTTGGCGTGCGATCCAGGGCCTGCTTAGAATGTGCCAGGGCACGCGAGAAGTGCTCTCGAAACACACCTTGCTTACGGTGTTCAACCAGGTCGCTTATATGCATATACCCCAAATCCCGAGGGTCTTCAGTCGTAGGAACACCTGCTCTTGAGCCGCAACAGTCGCGTCGTGCCACAATAGACGCGTCGGTTGTCCACCGCGATGGCAATATGAATATTATGACCGAAACTGGCCCTTCAAGTTTGCATTTGTCCATCTCGCCAGAAGCACAAGTGAACTCTCAACCCACTCCTTTCATACAAGACGGCACTTTGGCACAGCCGCAAAACTTCACATATGACCTCGGCGCATGCGATATAGACTGGGACTTTCCCATGAACTGGCTACCATATAACAACGGCATCGAGACAAATTATTCTTCCATACTGGGTCTTGAGACAAACTTGCCTCCAGCCACAAATCTTGATCCTTCTCCCACACACGCCTCAACCACGACCGAGGCCATATCCGATCACCAAGGTTCCATTGCCGGCTCAAGTCGTATGCCTGCAGCTACCTCACTTTCTCCTGGCAGCGCAATACCGGCCTCCCATCAGCTGAGTGTGAGTTCCGACCGCACTACCCCGGGCGACCTATATGCGACCAGCTACGACGGTGCCAGAAGACCCTGCACCGCCAAGTCAAAAAAGCTGTCACCGCCTTTAAATATCCATGGATACAAACAGCTAGATTCTGTCTCTCATGATCATACTCTTCAAGGCGACCAGGCCGGTCCATGGATGTTCCCAGACTTGAGCCATCTTAGCATAGAGGAAAGCGAAGACTATCAAGAACCTTTATTGACTGCCTCAACATATGCGAAGATTCACGACGCTTTCACTCAAACATGTTTAAACCCAACATTCTTCCGGAGTCAATACGCGTCTGTTGATTTTCCTCCAATAAAGATATTGTACTGTTGCATCAGACTTTTCTTTGAGTATTTCAACCCAATCTTCCCTCTGGTCCATCCTCATCTTACGAATTTGGACACACACTGGGTTCTCACATTGGCTATTTGTGCCGTTGGAAGCCAATACTCAGCCACTGCAGAAATGGATGCATGTGTTCTTCCTCTCCATGAGTTTCTGAGAAGAGTCCTTGTCATGGAACTAGAAAGCTCGCCACTCGACCTTCCTCTTTCACAAGCTCTCGTCCTAAGCCAAGTCAGCTTCCTGTACTATGGCACCGGTAATCTGCGCCAAACTGCCTATAACCGAGTTGGGGATTTACACAAGGTTATAAAGAATTACCGCCGCTCTGTTGAATCAGACCTCGAAAGTTCTGTACGACCACGGCTTGAACAGGTTCAAGCAGACATTCAAGCCGAGTGGATACTCTGGGTTGAAGGAGAAACTTGGAGAAGGCTATGTTATTTCATTTGGGTAAGTCAATGCCCATCTACAGGGTTTAGGTCTTTGCTAATTCTGAAATCAGCTGCTCGACCGTATGGCGTGTTACTTCTTCGATAACCACCACACCGCCGCTTTTCATGTTGCCGATATCAACTTGCCGTACGATGGCCTTTGGGCTCAAACATGCGGCCAAGATTGGGCTGCCCTGTACCTTCAGACTGAGGGTAAGCGTTCTATTAATATTATGTAGAGGTACTGACAGATGCTCAATAGAAAACCCCCCGCTTGTGACTGCTATCAACAAGCTCTTCCGAGAAAGGACAGCCAAGACCGATATAGGAGAGTTCTCCCGGATTCTTCTTCTTCACGCTGTTTACCAAGAATATTCCACCGTCGCCGCCTACTGTAGCAGGCCTCTATCATCCTGGATGCCACAGAATAGCCCAGACCTTCACCGGGATAGTCCAGAGCCTCTCCGCTCGTCAGTCTCTAACTGGCGAAACGCTGCTCTCGATTGCGTGGATACTCTTCACTGGGCCGCCAACGCAACTATCGCCTCTCTTTTAGGAGCAGAGCATCCTACAGTGCTACACCTGCACTTTTCACGTGTTGTTCTTCTCGTCCCGCGCAACGCCATCATCACTTTGGCCAGATATTTCATGTCGCCAGACAGTTTGAGGAAATCGAACTTAGCACCCACCAGCCAACAGGAAGCTTTGCAAGCCGAACGAGAGATATCGGAATGGGCGCAGCAAGACGGCGTAAGTATTGAAACCCATTGATGACAACTTAGTCTAATCCTTGCCTAGTCAAAAGCTCGATTAGCGGCCCTGCATTGTGGGTGTTTCCTCTGGCACGTACGCCGCTATGCCAGGATGACATTCTACGAACCACCCTGTGTTTTCTGGGCCATCTTGACACTATGGGCTTATAGCGTCTACTCGTCCAAGACAGGACGACAGTCATCAAGAATGCGCAGTGCAAGTGGGACGCGACAAGCATCGCCGGATAACACATTGCCTCATGCGGTATTATTCAGCGACGACAATCCCACATTCATACGGCTGGATCGACCGAACGACGATGAGATGGTGCAGCTGTTTGTTCGTGCTGGAGTTCTCAAGGCTTATATCAGCGGCGTTGGCGATATTTACGCATCAACAGCGCCTCCGAGGATCTTACAAGAGGGCAGAAGGATTCTTGACTCGGTTTCTATAGCGTGGGGAAGAAGTCGAGAGTATTTAGACGTCCTGCAAGCATTAGCATAATTAGTCTGGACCTTGAAAGCGAGATCTCTGTAGTTATTGCTCGTATTTCGCTAGATCCCACATTGAAACCCGACGTGCCTGAGGCATAAAAGCTACCTCTCCATGAAAGCTGATAGTATTTCAGAACTGGATCTCTAATCCCTATCATCTATTTGAAACCATGGGTGAGCCAAAACCTCCTTTGCACTTATTCGCTCGCTTGGCTCGTAGACAAAGATCTTGCAAATCAAGTCGTGCAGCAAATCCGCTTCGTGAGTCGATATCTTTGGCAATGACTCAATAATGTCGTCAACTTCTTCACAGTACGCATGAAGTCGAATGTTGTTGATTTTAATAGCGGCAGGCTTCCAGAATCGATTTTGGTAGCACTTCGGGTATGGTCTATTTTCGTTACGGGTCATGGCTGCCAGAGGTGAAGTTGGCTTCATCTCGTCAGTGTCTTCAATATTTTCCGCGGTAGTCTTTTCAAAACCACTCGAACTTGGCTGTCTCGTATCGTAGCCAACGGCTGACGACGCCAAGGTTGACTGAGAGCCGTCTACCTTTGTTGGTTCATCCCAGATCTCGCTGATCCATTGCTTCAGTGATCTTCTGTCCGTGGGTAGCTCCAGGGGCTGGCCCTCGGCTTCGTCTATCGTCGGCCGTCCATCATAGTCAAACAATGGTTTTCCCCATGATTCTGGCATATTCCCAATGTATTCGATAACGAATCCCATCAAGTTGGCTGGGCTGTCGACGTTGGGTATAGAAAACGGCGACTGGCCTGACCTGGCTTGCAGAATGGTGCATCCAAGTGCCCAAACATCACTCGCTGGGCTGGGAGGCTTTCCAACGGCTACTTCTGGGGCCATAAATCCAGGAGGTGTCCCGAGAGTCTTCCTCGGTGGAGTCGATGTCAAGAAAGCTTGATCGAAGTCGATCAAGCAGATGTCATCGAGTAAGAGATCATGGCCAGCTGACATGAAATCAAGATAGCCAACAATGTACCGGGGCGCCTCTGAGCCGGTGGGCTCACCAGAACATGTTTTGAGTGGGCCTTTGATTGGGTTCCCAAAGAGGCTATAGATACCTTGTTCGTCGAGATGGTCAAGGTTTCTGATTCGAAAGATGACGTTGCTTGGAGTGAGATCTACAAAGGGTTAGTAAGGGTCAGAATATAACACAAACTCCACTTGCCTCCATGACAAAGTCCACGAGAATGTAGATCTGCGGCAAGTCTCGCTGTTTGTAAAGTAATGTTGCGAGCCAGTCCTGGACGTATCCGGCTCATCAAGTAGAAGGATAGGGCTTGAATGGATGGGCCGCAGAAGGGGAGAACTAGGCAGAGGTGTCGGCCGTTAGGGCCATCAATGTGGAAATAGCGTTGGTAGGTGATGAAACGGTCGTCGTGCCATCCAGAAGTGATCTCGTGAGACAAGATTGCCTTTCTTTCGACAATGGAAGACTTGTCGGCAACAACAATCTTGAGAGCTACCCAGCGGGATAGAAGGGTATCGCGAGCAAGCCATACT
This sequence comes from Fusarium sp. NRRL 66739, assembly GCA_021655895.1. Taxonomy (NCBI): domain Eukaryota; kingdom Fungi; phylum Ascomycota; class Sordariomycetes; order Hypocreales; family Nectriaceae; genus Fusarium; species Fusarium sp. NRRL 66739. Next base: position 39,592 of record JAJJWO010000147.1, read on the forward strand.
GTAGAGAAGCCACCAGCACCGAGTTTGTGAACAATCCGATAGCGACCGTTATCGTAAGCAGTGGAAAGGTGAACGGGATGGAAGCCTCCTCTGCGATACAATTCTACCTCTTCTGAATCGCCGATTTGGGGCAGGAGGAATCGAAATGAGTCGTCAGAAGAAACAGACGCGTTGTCGTTTTCGTTGTCTACTGATGAGTGAGTCATATTTAGTAAAAAGAGAGGGAAGTGTGAAGAGCAGTTGAGGAGGTGTCAGAAAGTACTCTTGTCACCACCAACCGGAGTTTAAGCATGAAGCGCTTTCCTATCCAATAAGAGTTTCTGATTTATTCCCTTATCCTGAGTATCCCATATCTTAATATCACTGTGAATAGACGTCTCCCGAATATGCAATGAACTTGAACTTTCACTATTCGTTCTGCCCACTCTTCCATTTCGTGTACTTGCGGTAAATATCCTTTCGGAACACGTCCTTGAGGTCCGTTGCCGCCTCCATAACCTCCTTATCAAGAGGCACCTTTGCCAGAACAGCACCCATACCGCAGAGATCATTCTTGCGATCAATAAACCACGTAAACGTCAATCCACCTCCCCAGGTCAATGTGTTAGCCCCGTACCACCCATCAACATCCTCCAACGTCAGCAAACCACCGATACCGTGACCCATCTTGGTATCCGCATCAATACCAACTCGGACGAATGGACCCAAAGGACCCGCCAGCGTGGCCTGCTGCTTAGCCCATGCATCTGGGCTAAGATGTTGCTGGAACATGTCGTCGACAGTAGCAGGCTTGAGGATCTTGCCGTCGTTGGCCAGCAGAGATTGCATGATTTTGATGTAATCCGAGCCAGGCATAGTGAGACCTTGGCCGCCGAAGCATCCATCAGTACGACTGTTGATATCTGCCATTTCGCCCATTACAGCACGACCAAGCCCTTCTCGATCATCAGGGTTGAGATCGACGAAACGCTCACGCAAATCTTCCCTAGTTATTGGGAAAAACTGAGCATCAGGCTTCAAACCGAGCGGTTTCATAATCCGCTCGTGGATTTGTTCCTCCAGAGTTCGTCCCGTCACTCGCTCGACAATTCGGCCGGCCCAGTCGATGCCAGGTCCGTACTGCCAGTCAGCTCCAGGCTGGTGAGAAAGAGGGTAGACAAAGGTCTCTTCGACCTTCTTTCTCTTGGTTACATCCTTGGGGTTATACTTTTCGTTCCACTTCTGGAGTTTTGGTTCATGGAAGTGATACGCTAGACCAGCGCTATGGGTGAGAAGCATCTCGAGGGTGATAGGCTGAGAAACTGGCTCCAACAGAGGCTCGTCGTCATTCTCAGAGAAACCAGTGATAACTTGCTTCTCTGCAAGCTCCGGTGCGATGCCTGACAAGTCTCCCGTGAGACTCAGCAGACCACCTTCAACGCACTGCATAGCGGCAATGGTAGTTATGAGCTTTGAAGCCGAGGCGAGGCACAGCACATCATCGATTTGCTGAGGCCGTTTCTCACCAGAGAGAAGAGTGCGCTGTCCGAGAGCATTGTTGTAGACAAAGTTGCCCTTGGAGTCAGTGGCACAAATGACGGCGCCATTGATCTTGCCAGAGTCAATGGCGTCTTGAAAATTGGTCTCAATCGTCCTGGACATGGCGGGGACCGAATACAATATGGTGTAGATGTTTGGCGGTGGTCAAAAAAGGTCAATTGTTGAGGATAAATTGAGTTGAGTATAAGATGAGGAGCAAAAAGCTAAAAACGTTGGTAGATATCAGCCTATTTATGCACTTACAAAAGTTGTAAGATGTGAGAGATTCAATGCCTTGATAGGAAGATCGTCAAGTGGGGCTTATCTTTGAACCAAACAAATTGCTTGGTTTCCGAACTGGCGAATAATGGTAGATTTCCATCTCGGACACTAGCTGAGGCTGGATATTCCATCGTTTAAATCTATCCGAAGCTAATCTTTGCAGCCTCAGTCCTGATTGGATACGCTATTATTACCCTCGGACTGATCCATCCCGTCCCTGTCAGCCATTGACTCACTGGCGATTTATAAGAAACCCCATTGAGTCATCGCGGTCAGTGCAGTTGCTAAACAAAGGATCGTGGCTGAGCAAGGTTAGCTATTCAGACGAGGCTAGGGCCAACAGCCACTAGAGAATCCTTTCCTAAGAAGGAAAGTCGTTTTTATAGCGTTGCAACAAACCCAGATTCCTGTAGATCAGTTGGAGTAAGCAACCGGCTTCGAGCCAGTTTCACCGATCAACCCCAGATAATCTACTGGTAGACAAGGTCCTATTCTGAGGTATTGATTTCCAATTGTCATACACTAATCTGATACGGGAGTTAAATATCTAGTTATCTTAGGCAAGTCAATATAATCTTAGTAACAAACCATCCGTAGCTAACTAGTCCAATCATTCTTGTTCAACATAGAGGTAACTCATTTTCCTCCATTAATGTCAGCTGTAGACTCGTACCTGTCTGAGTATAGTACCGACTGTGAATAAAGACAATCTTTAGAGCTGTTCTCCACGTAAATCTTAATTGGGTAGATGGTATATGCGTTCGCCAAGCCAGTTCACTACTACCCTAGGTCCGGCAAGTTAAACCACTCGCCGAGTATACACGTATTGATATATAGTCCGCTACGCCACACATAGAATCTTTGAACATGATCCAAATTCAGCTTCAGAGGAATCCAAAGCCTCAAAATGACGACTGCAGTAGCTTTCGCTGCTCAGCCAGAAATGGCCGAGGTCAACACCTCTCCAGCACACACCCAAGCCATCATCAGAAGAATCAACGCAGCCTATGACTGGACAGGCCCTGACGACCCAGACAACCCCCGCAACTTCACAGCCGCTGTCAAGATACTCACCATCGCTTCCATCACAGCTATGGCGTTGGCTTCTTGCTTCGCAGGTGCAATCTACGCTCCAGCCCAAGATGCCGTAGCCAAGGAATTCAACCAAGGCCGTCTGGCTGCTGTGCTTCCGCTATCGCTCTACAATCTGGGCATGGCATGTGGTCCGCTCGTTGGCGCGCCTCTCTCGGAAACATATGGCAGAAAGACTGTATACGTCGCTACGACACCAATCTTTGTCATGTTTCTGCTCGGATCTGGCTTTGCCAAAGACATCGTCAGTTTGTCAGTCTGTCGCTTCTTTGCAGGCATGTTTGCCTCGCCAAACGTCAACAACACCTCTGCCACAATCATGGACTACACGGCTCCTCAGTACCGAGGAGCTAGTCTGGGCATTTACTACTCTATCCCGTCTCTAGGTGCAGCCATTGGTCCTCTTGTCGGTGGTTTTGTTCAGAGGTCAATGGGATGGCGTTGGACACAATGGATTGCTGTGATGGTAATAGTTGCTCTCTATATTCCTGTCCTGTTCACCAAGGAAACATACAAGAAAGTCGTTTTGCGCCGCAGAGCTATCAGAATGGGAATGGGGGATAGCTCGTCTCAGCAAACATCTGTATCCAGAGCCATCCGCCATTTCTTTACTGTTCTTATTCTCCGACCGCTTCACATGTTGTTCACTGAGCCAATCGTCACTTTGGTCAGTTTATACAACGGTTTCATCTTTGGACTTTTGTACACGTTTATTATATCTGTGCCTTGGATCTTCAGACATTACTATGACTTCGACAAAACAGGCGAGTCCGTGTCTTACCTCGGCATCACCCTCGGAACTTTGCTAGCTTGCGTCCCCTTTGTCCTGATCGATTTTCTCTTCTACCAAAAGCGGCTTATTCGATGGAACGAAGCCCATGATAACAGCGAGCCTCTACCACCCGAGAACCGCCTCTTCTCGGCAATGGTGGGCAGCTTTCTTCTCCCAGCAAGTCTATTCATTGCAGGATGGACGCCACAGTATCACATCCACTGGTTTGTGCCAATCTTCTTCCAGGGAATGACAATGTTGGCATGCTTGCTTATTTACGGTGGCGTCAATCTGTTCATGCTCGATGCTTACGGTCCTCTATATGGTGCTTCGGCGTCTGGCGCGATGATGATGAGTCGGTACTCGTTGAGTTTTGCGTTTCCACTGTTTGCGTTGCAGATGTTTCAATCTCTGGGGGTAGGTTGGGCTACCACAATTCTGGCTTGCTGTACGTTGTTAATGGCTCCTATCCCGTGGTGCTTTTATGTTTTCGGTCCGCGGATTCGAGCAAGGAGTAGGTATGAGTCAAGCCTGTAGAGGGTCAAGGTTTTTGACAGCCCGGGTTGCAGAAACTCTTTACACACCAGGTAGACAGGCATCGGATTTGTAGATTAGCTATAGTTGAGAAGCACAGAACAACCTAGGTTAGGCTGTAGAACTCTTGAACTTTGATCGCAGTGAATGGTCTGATGGCCATGAGGGTGGCTCTCGTTTGGATACGTGGAAGACGGCATATGAGAATGAGGATAAAGTGAGTGCTGAAGAAGATGGATGTGAGCCCATACTGGAGATGGATAGTGAAGGGCTCTTTGACAGCATATACGGATGTCCTTTTTGGGGGTTGTTAGGCGTTATTGGGTGGCATATAAGGATATGTAAACACCATCTCTCAGCCCAGTAAACAAGGTTAATCCTTGGCTGCAAACCACCATGACATGCAGGTTGCAGTGTTCCAATCATATCCATCCACGTGATATCATTTGAAGCCTCAGACCATGTTCCTTTTCTGCCTAGAGCCTGATACAGTTTGGATGAGAGGCCTACATTTCGTTCTTGGATGCCAGACAGACCGAATGAACGTGGCCCTACCGTTCAGGGCCTCATGTGGTTGGCTTGGAGTCGCTCTCATTTGGCTTTGTCTTGTGCTGTGGAAAGGAGGGGGAGGAGATTGGGGGACTGCTTTTGCGTCGGCCCAAGTCGTTGCAGCATCTCTTCCCATCGTGTTTGCATTTGCACAGTTCTAGAATTCGTATCTAGTAGGCCAAATCCCTGATACGAACGTCAAATCTGTGGATAAAAAGGACTCATTTGGTGGACATGTTGAACTGTTATATATTCACCCACGATGCCACCGCAGAAAGGACGCAGCCAGACAGATTGCTTACGATATAAACTTATAGCTTCTAACGCCAGCCAAAATAACTCCTTGTGCATATTACTCCAACTTACATCAAGCAAGGCATCTGAATCGTTTTTCCTCCTGCAAACGAGTCTGTCAAAAAGTTGTGAATCAGTGGCTCCATGTCCGTCTGAGCCGCAGCATCCAACCACTCGTCCAAACCAGCAAGACTATATATCGTATGACCATCTTGTTCCTCGATATAACTTTTCAGCTGTCTAGGATGCAGCTTTCTGGCATTGCAATGATGCACGAACTTGACCTGTCTGTCATCTCCGGAGTAAGTCGTTTCGGCCATTCCAAGTGCGCCATTGACAAGTTGACTTGCCACGTCCTGCACTGGAATGAGATCGAGAGGTCCTTCTATCCTGCCTTCAAGTATAGGTACCGTTCCCAACGCTCGAGAGGCATTCAAGATGGCCGCCATCAAGTCCAGTTTAGGAGCCCCGGCCCCAACAATGCTCGCTGGTCGATGAATCACCACAGGCAGACCGCATTTGTTGCTAATCTCCTCCAAGACCTGTTCAGCCACCCATTTGCTGTCTTGGTACCCACTCAGCGATTCTGGACTGGGCATACGGTCGCTCGCAGACTGCTCGGAAAGCGTTGACGGTGCTTCGCTGTGACCGTTGACGCTGGGGACGAGCGCCACAGACCCAGTAGACACGAAATGCAGAGGGATAGATCGGAAAAGTGCCATTCTACAAAGCTCGACAGTGGACGAGATGTTGCATCGGCGTAAGGATCGATATGTCTTGAGGAACGACACTTGAGCGCCGTTGTGGATGACCATGTCAGCACGCTTGCTCAGAGTCTCAAAGACGGCGCCTGAGAGGCCCAGCAGTGGTGATTCCAGGTCACCGGAATATTCGAATATCTTGTCGCTTCGGACAGGCACTCGACGCGCCTCGCTGTTGGAACCGCGAATGGCGATGCAGTGCACTTCACGAACACGAGCATCGTCAACGAGACGTTGCGCAATAGAGCTCCCCAGAAAGCCGGTAGCACCTGTAAGCACCACAACTAGACTACTGGTGTCTGTGCGAGCATTGCTACTATTGTGCTTCGAAGGCATGGAAGCTCTTTGGTCTTGGGAACGTAATGCCTCTCGACACCCATCTGCCACTTCCTTCTTCCAGTCAATTTGTGTAGGATGGCTCTTGGTACCGTTGGAAAGGAACTCATCATCAGATGAAGCAAACAGGGCCGTCATTCCGGCCAAAGAGCTGTGCTGGAACAGATCAGGCAGTTGTACCTTTGCAGGCGCGAATTGTTTCTCGAGCAAGAATCGAAGCTCGATCAGGTTCCGTGAGTTACCTCCTAGATAGAAAAAGTCAGTGCTGGGTTCCAGAGTCTCAAGTGGCATCTCGCCAAGGACCTGCGCCCAGATACTGGCTACCAGGTTTTCAGACTCGGTCAAGGCGACAGTTGAGTCCTGCAGGGTGCCATTCCGCTGCCTCGACTCTTGTATATCGCTGGATGGGATGGGATATTCATCAATGGCACGCCTATCAGCCTTTCCGTTTGGGGTAGTTGGTATTCCGGCAATGGGAACCCAGACAGAGGGATGCATGTATGATGGTAGAGGAAGTTCTTTGCCAAGCCCATGCTTCACCCACTTGATGCTCTCTTCGTTAGCATCTCTGCCTAGAACTACGAGGGCAACAAGCATCTCATCATCAGGACGCCACGAAATGGCGGCGTTGCTGATGGTGTTGTTGGAGCAGCGAACGATAGTAGCGGCAATCTCCTCAAGCTCTACTCGCTGGCCACGGATTTTGACCTGGCTGGCCTGGCCCCCGATGCGCCCTAGGACAGTCAGAGTCCCATCTTCTGGAGACAGGCGGCCTAGATCACCAGTTCTGTAGACAGGCATATCCGACGACTCAGCCCCCGTACGAATACAGGTTGAGTCGATGAATCCATGTTGAGTCTCCTGAGGCCTATTGTTGTATCCGGGACTGATGGAGTACTGCGAATATATGCAGACCTCGCCAGGAAAGCCAGATGGAACAGGGTTAAGATCGCCATCGACAATGGTAATGTTGTAGTTTGGTAGGATGCGGAGGCCGTCGCTATCGGCCATGATATCTTCCTCTGTTTGGTAGAGGACCAACCCTCTGGCACAACTCACGCAGGTCTCTGTTGGACCGTAGACGTTGTACAGCTTCAGACCAGGGAGAGACAAGTCTCGAAATGCCCGGCGAAGGCGATCGGTGACCTTCTCGCCTCCAGCATGGGCACACCGCCACTGATGACACTGCTTAAGATGGTCAAAACCATACTGAAGCATCATGTGATACTCTGAAGGAACAAAGCAGGTATAAGTTACACCCTCTGAGAGCATGAGTTTGGAGAGGTGTACGGGATCACCTCGACCATGTTGGCCAACCACTATCAGTTTGCCGCCACGAGCAAGGGCATTGAAGATCTGGTCGAGAGCCATATCGAAACCATGAGATGTATGCTGTAGCACGACGTGCTGATCACCTACCACGTTTGCTATAACGTAGATCTGATTCAACAGGCCAATATGTGTCAACCTTACCCCCTTTGGTACGCCAGCGGAGCCACTCGTATACAATAGAACAGCATCGGCGTCTCTCTTGACCAGAATTGATGGCGAAATGAACATTGAGGAAGTTCTGTGTGTAGTAAGCTCTTCCAAGTCCAATAGTCCAATCTTTGGTATTTCTCCAGTGCCAGAGGCAATCAACTGGAGTGCGAGATCCTTGGTGTCGTCGGAGTGAATGATATGACAAGGCTTGCTGTCCGTAACAATAGCTGCAAGCCTATCTGGATGATTACGAATGTCAAGCGGAACCCAGACCAAGCCTTGCTGGAGGACTGCCAGGAGAATGCAGATAGAGTCGATGCTGGGACAAAGTAGAACAGCGATTCTGGATCCAGGATCTATACTGCTAGCCCCCAGGCCCTGGCAGAGTTGATTGACCCTTTGGATCATTTCAGAGTAGGAAATGTGTTTACCACCATCTTGTTTGATGGCGATTGAATCCGGGAACATGGCCGCGATTCTTGCGACCTGATCAACAAGTGTGCCCTCCCATTTTATATCCACTAGGAAGTGTTAATAGGGCTCGGATGAAAGGAAGAGTGCTTACCTGTAGGACCATGACCTACAGCTTCGGCCTTGCGTATCTCTTGTGCATCAGCAAGTGTACATGCACTGACGGGAATAGAAGAGCTTTGCGCAAAAGACTTCAACATGTGAATGTACCACTTCATCAGCATCTTGGTATCGGCAGCGCTGTACAGATACTGCTGTGAAGAGAAAGAGAGAATGCATCCTCCGCGAGGCGTGTCCGAAACCTCAACAGCCAGGTCATACGAGTTCTTAGCAGGCATGGCGCGCGTCCACTCAATCTTCCCATCTCCCAGAGGGCTGGATGATGGTATGTCGAGCCTATAGTTGACAATGACCTGGAATATAGGATGGTGAGTACTATGACGAGGCACCTTGAGCTGATCTAGAAGCATCTCGAACGGCACTCCAGCGTTGGCCAGGGCTGCCAGAACCGTGTCCCTGGTACGTTGGGCCACATGTTTGAAGCTTTCATAAGGATGGAGCTTGACGCGTAGAGGTAGCAAATTGACATAGCATCCTAGAGCCTGTCTATCATCAGTACTCAGACCGCGATTTGAGTCAACAATGCCGATGTTCATGTCGTCAGTGATATCGAGACAACGGGCGAGAAGAGCGTGGAAGCTGGCGAGATAGAAGTGAAACGGAGTAATTCGGAGCTCAGAACACTTGCTTCTGACCAATGAAGATAGATCGGCCTCAATCTTGACATCGAAAGTATGCAGATCGTAATCATACAAAGGCTTGCGGCTCCGAGTTTTGGAAAATGGGAGCAAAGGTATAGGCTCGAGAGAAGACCTATGCGCATTCTTCCAATACAGAAGCTTATCTGCCAGCTTGTCCAGTGTGCACTCCGCCCGTCTCTTAATGCACACTTCGATGGCCTGGGGAGGAGAACCCTCCAGTGGCTGTCCAGCGTAGGCCTTGGCTAGCTCTATGAGGAACACGACAGTAGCCTGAGCATCCATGACAATGTGATGGTGGACGAAGACGATGTAATGAAGACTAGGCGACAGTGACAGCACCGCTACCATCATTAGCTTGCCACTCGCAATGTCGAAAACGTGCTTTCGCAGCTGTTTTACTTGGCCATCCATATCGGCGTCAGTCTCGACAAGCTTGTGTATCAGCTGGATGCCGGACTCGGCTCCAACAGCTTGAACAGCTTGTTGAGTGCTGGGGTCAACCAAGTAGGCGCTGCGAAGGGCCTCATGGCGCCTGGCAATGTGTTCCAGTGCGCGTTCGAACTGGGTAATATTCAGGTGATGTTGATATTTACCGCAGAACAAGACATTTTGACTGGACTTGTCGCCCAGATAGTCGTGTAGAAAATGAAGAGCTTCTTGGGAGTGGGACATACATCCTGTGCGCTCATAGGTGTTGATGTGTGAATTTTCACGTTTTGTCGTTTTCAATTCTGTTGATAATCCCGCGATGGACTGATAAGCCGTCTCGTTGTCTACTTGACCTTCATAGCGTGGTGTCGAGGATGTTCTATCAGGCTCGATCGGTATACTTGGCCCCTTGGATACTCGAACAGAAGACGGTTCCACCATCTTGGCCTCCTCGCCAGTCATCTCCTGTTTCCTGGAAGGGATATCGAGTTTGGACTTGACCTCGATGCTGATATCGGCAATAGTGGCGTCGCTGAGGATCCTGAGCGTAGGCACATCGACCGCAAGCTCTTTGAGGAACCAAGATCGCAACTCGACAGCAACCAACGAGTCAATGCCTAGCGAGAGGAGTGCCATTTTGGGATCCATAGGAGTTCCAGTGTCGGTCAGTTGAAGCACCAGGCGCAACTTGTGCGAGAAAGCTGTCTCGATCGCAGCCAAAATCTCCTCATCGCTGCTGGCCTCCGAGATGTACTGCTGAAGTGTCTTGTCCAACTTAGCACCCGTGCCAGTCTCAGCGACCCTCTGATTATCAGATTTTACAAAGTGAGAGAAGCGAGGGAATCGCGTCCAGCTCGCTGTATTAGACATGGCGAGGCCTGTATGGACCTCGGGATCTAGGCCCTTCTCAGGCCGACCGGCTTCAATAGCCTCGGCCATGATGGTATGGAACTCTGGCTCTGAGATGGACATATACGCAGCTGCCTTCATCTGGGCCTCAAGAATCTCGCCCGCGTTACGCCACATCCACCCGAAGCCAACGAGCATAGCAATGTCGACAACTGAAGCGGCCACTCCGCGTGCTCTACGCTGCCTTGCTAAGCTGGCCATAAACATATTTGCAGCAGCGTAGTTTGACTGCCCGGGGTTGCCAATGACACGAGACAGAGACGAAAAGAGGATAAAGAATTCGAGGGCATCAGAGTAGAACAGCTTATCGAGATACTCGCTGCCTCGTACCTTTGGACCTAGAACAGCATCAAAGTCTTCCAAAACCATGGCACTGAAGGGCCTGTCTCGAAGAACCATAGCGCCGTTCATAACACCACCAATGGGGGGCATTGTCTCAACAATCTGTCGATGAACATCGTGAAGCATCGTCTCATTGGTGATATCAAGCGTAAACACTCGGACGTCTGCACCTTTGCTCTCCCAGTATTTAAGAAACCGGGAGTCTATGTTGGGCTTTCGACTAGACAAAGCCAGATGCCTTGCACCGTTGTGAATCATCCAACAACAAAGGCCGAGACCGAGCTCGCCAGTGAGGCCTACTAGAAAGTACGTCTTTTCATCCGAGAACAGGCTGATGGTGGTAAGTGGCTTGACGACAACCGGAGCTTGCTCCACGCACTCCCAGTCGATAATTTCCAAGGGCCCGGTGGTATACGGTGCTGCTGTGCGGCTCATTGACAGTTTGACAACGGGGATTGCGGGAGTAAAAGAGCTAGTAATGGCAAAGGACTCGTTCATTGGGGACTTGGCCAGGTCTTTGAGAATCTCACGCACTTCCTCCAAACTGAGCGATATAGTGAGACGGCCTTGGCGTTTAACCCGGCTGCTCAAGTGGTAAACCTCAACATCATCATCTAGACAGGAAGTCAAGCGCTGGTGAAACCCCGCAAGCGGCTCTTGTTCAAGCGTCAACAGACACCGGACATTGTTTGGAACTTGATCACGAAGTTCCCTGTCCGTGATGAATTGGTGAAGTACACGAGGACTTCCATCAACGCCATCGTTTCCATTAGATACAGCGTCGCTTGAGGCTGTCCAGAGCATGTGAAGGCCATGAGCAGATGTAACCTGGCGAGCAATGTCCGCAACAAGAGTGTCGGCTCCGTGAAACCAGACTATACCCTTGACACCAACCAGCGGCTTGACGAGGCTTTCGCAAATGGTGGCTATCAGAGCTAGTCGGAGAAACCTCTGCCGCAACCAAGTAGTGTTTAGGGATTGGCAAAGCGTGATGATGCTATCCGGCGAGGCACTGACTACGGAGCTGCTGGTAGGAGATAAGAGGACGACCATTTCTTCGGAGTCCACAACTTTACCAATACAGATGTAACACCCCTGGCCGTCTTTCGTAATCAGCGGGAAGAGTGAGCACAACTGAACCTTTCCTTGCAAGGGAGACTGGCCGCTGTTCATGTCGTACGATTCCTGCTCCAGCCAACACGCGCCACTGGGCGATTCCCTTCTTAGAGTGACTGTCTGCTGCAAGAGACTGACTTTGGTTTGGATCATACGCCTTCTCGAGTTGATCCTTTGGTTCGCGGCCTCCTCTGGGATGATTCTCGGGATGTATATACCATTATCCTGAACGACAGTCTCGGTCTCACTAGACCAGACCACGTCTTGGAAGCGAGGATCATTCGCGCACAACATGCGGAGAAGCATATTTGATATCAGGTCTGCAGCATTATCTGTTCTTTCAGGATCCAAGTCAACGAACTGAAGGTTCAAATGCGTGAGCTCCTGCATCACTGAGCGTCCAAGCCCGACCATGATATTGGCGTAGGGGTCGTCGGCATGGCACCCTCTAGTCGCCCAGAGAATAGTACTTGAATTGTTGAAGACGCTCTTCAATACCTGGAACTTGGCAGCATCCATCTTGCGGAACGTAGCTTCGTGAAGATCGACGAGCGAAATTACAGCACTTCCTAATGGCAGCGCATCTTGGGCCAAGGCGGGGTCTTGAAGTCCGTGGGCAACCAAGATACTACTTGCAAATGGAGAGAGCAAAGTTTTGATCTCGCCCACAATTCTCGTAAGCTCTGTGTCTCTGGACTTCGGGCTTATTAGAGCCAGGTGACCTATCTTGGGTGCTAGGGAGTTGGAGGGTTGCATGCTGAGAGGGTTTCTAAGCACCCTGACCCTGTCATCCAACGCTTGGGTGACAAAGACAGAGAAGGTGTATCTATCCTTGTCTTCAAGGTCGCGGCACTGGCTATCAACACCAGAGAAACCTTGGCGACGCAAGATGGCATCCCACTCGTCGATAGAGACTGTCGGGTGGTCGATTCTTCCCTCCTCGTGTCCAAGCCACCAGCCTGGCAGCGCCGAGAAGATGGTTTGGATCCATAGAGCTTCACTTGTGATCTCTAGCAGAATCATTCGGCCACCAGGCTTGAGGAGGTTATGGCAGTTGGCGATGGTCTTCTCCAGGTACTTGGTAGCATGGAGCACGTTGGCGGCCAAAATGACATCGAAAGAGTGGTCCTCGAAACCCTGTTCCGCGGGATCTCTCTCAATGTCGAGTGTTTTGAAGACCATCTTGTGAGCATATGCAGAGAAGTCTGAAGCAGCATTCTCGAAGAAACCAGGTGAGATATCCGTGTATGTGTAAGAGGCAAAGCTAGACCCAAGACACTGTAGGACTGTGTTGGTCGTGCCTCCAGTTCCAGCACCGATCTCGAGAATATTCATCTGTGGATAACGATGGGCGAGTTGTCCAACGAGCTCGCCAACCTGTCTATTGGCTGTCTGGCCACCAATACAGTCCTTGTAAAGCCTATTGAGGACGTTGTCCTCCATAAGAATCTGCAGTGGAGGCAAATTGCCACGAACAATCTCAGAATAGGCTTCGCCAATGGCGTGAACAGCACGAAGACTGATATCATCACCGAACTCGTTGCGCCAACGCTTGATGTCCTCATGTCGATCGACTGCCCACTCGGCCTTGACTCTAGGATGCTGACCGTTCTCAATGCAAGGCAGTAGTCTGTCCAGAACCCAGCTCAGTGAGGCTTTGGAGTGCCATGCCATGACTTGTATCTCTGGCGGCGAGATCTCATCGCGCAGCTTTCTCAAGAAATAGTATGAGGTTCGCTCCAAAACCTCATACAGCCTGTAGTCATCATGACTCGCTGTAATGATTCTGTTGTTTTCGATACCACATGAGATATCTCTTCTCCAGACTGTGCGAGAGAAGAGCTTGCGGTCCTGTTCTGGACTCTGCGTCGTGAAGGAGCTGCAAGTAAGACCTTCAAGTCGGCACTCGAGGGTATTGCATGAGGTGAGGTAGATGTCTACATCGGCACGGATGACCTTATCTGAGGCTTCGCGCAAGATACAGTCGGCACTAAAGTGCTTTTGCTCTTCCCTTTGTTTCGGTTGCTGGTTTGATGTGATCCTGACACGTCGAATGCTGGTTGGGAGGTAGGCAGTCCACATTCGTCCATCGTTTGGGTAGCAAAAGGCGGAAAAGACGCCATGGAACGAAATATCAAGTACAGCTGGATCCATGAGTAGGCGAGTTCGATCAATCTGAGACATTGACACCGTGGCGAAGCCTAGGCGTCTGTGAATGGAGTTTGCAACAAAGTCGCCAGAGTACTCGAGACCAATACTGCTTACGCTGGAGTAGAACTGATCGAGATTTACATTGGTGAGTGGAAGCTGTAGCTCACTACTCCGTGGTATCAGAGCTTTCGTTCTCGCATCATCGGAAACACTGCTGGTAGTGATGGTTGCTGATCCTGTCAAGTTGCATTTGCTCTGTTCATCGACTCCGGCCTCAGCTTCTATACTGAAACAGCTATACTCGGCGATTGTAGTCCTTTCATCTTTACGACGCGTGTGAATGATAAAGGTAACCTCTGTACCAGTAGATGACGTCTCGGATAAGGTGATGGCTCGGTGTATCTTCATATCATTGAGCTCAATCACCCTGTTCTTGTCAGGCTGACCTGGTACTAGGTGTGACGCCGCCTCAACAGCCATACACACGTAGCCCGCTGCAGGGAACAGAACCTGTCCTTGGAACTTGTGGCCTCGAAGCCAATCCATCTCATCTAGTCTCATGATCTTGCGCCAATGCACATCTTGATGGTTGCCGCTGACAGTAGGGATCCCTAGCAGAACATGTTCTGGTTCTTGACGACCTCGCCATAGCTTGGATACGCGTGACTCCCACATGAAGCTCCTGCTGTGATCCCACGGGAACGATGGCAAGTCCTTAGACACTTTTGGACGGAAAGATGCTGGATTAGACACACAGGCTCTAGCAAAGGCATCAAAATCGGGCATAGGCTGACAGGCTGAATCAACCTGGATGTGTCTCCATACAAACCCCAGAGCATCGGAGAAAGCGGCCAGATCATCTTCATCTCTCTTTAGCAAGCCACTGTATGGCACCGAAACACCAGCCAAGGACTTGATTAAATCGCTAGCAGGGCCCCGTAAGGCTGGGTGCGGGCCGACTTCAAGGACAAGATCTAGTCGTTGACTTTCCTGTACAGCTCGATCCAAGGCTTGAGAGAACATGACTGGCTTTACAAGATTTTCCACCCAATACTGGGCAGCAAAGCTCTCTGGCTGGTGCGTGTAGCTTCCGGCTGAGCCGTGAACACTTGAATACCAGACACAGCCACCGTCAACATCAGTCCGACGCACCTTGATGCGACAGGCGAGTAGAGAATCCAGGTAGGCTTCTGAACAGGGCTTCATGTGATGGGAATGATAGGCTCTGTCCACCTGCAGCGCCCGGGCAAAGACTCCCTCTGCGTCGAGCACCTCCTTAGCCTCAAGTATGGCGTCCGCGTCGCCAGAGATGGTGGAACTGGACCTGGCATTGCTTGCGGCAACATATATACGGCCGCGGAACTGAGGACGCTCGCAGAAGGTCTTTGCATGTTGGAAAGACAGGCCTACCGCCATCATCTTTCCGGGCTGACCAGTAGGTGAGGAGGAGAGATGGGAATGCAGACCACGGTAGTAGGCAATGCGAATTGCATCTCGGGAAGATATATACCCAGCGGCGTACGCAGCAGCGATCTCTCCAGACGAATGCCCAACAACTCCGTGGAAAGAAATACCTGCCACCTGAGCAAGGTCCACGAGGGCGACCTGTATAGCTGTGCAGATAGGTTGTGCAATCTCAGCGACTTTGACACGGGAGCACTCGGCGTCTGCCAGCAGCTCAGAAGGGAGAGACCATGAGGGAGCATCGGGAAGGCAATCCAAGGAGTCCTGTAGCATGTCTATGGACTTTCTGAAATGACATGATTTCTTATAGAGCTCTGCACCCATTCTAGGCCACTGTGCACCTTGGCCAGTAAAGATGCCCAGAGTTCGAGCTGGGTAGTTTTCAGACACTCGCGTGGCTCTAGAGGTCTGAGTGGATAGCGTATTCGCATCGCTACTGGAAGCATCGAGTCGTTGGATGAGCTGTTCCGTGCCAACAGCAGAAAACGCGGCTCTTACAGGGAATGGCTCTCGTCGAAGCTGTAGAGTCCACGCCAAATCCTGGAGATTGATACCTGGATTGGCCTTGAGTGTTTCGGATAGCCTCGATGTGGCAGCCATGAGGCCCTCGTCTGAGTTTGCCGAGAGTATAAAGGGTCCCAGGTGCTGCTGTTGTATCACACCGACAGAGCCCTCATTCTTATTAGTAGTATCAGACGAGCTCCAGCTCTCAATAATGGCGTGTGCGTTTGTTCCACCAAAGCCAAACGAGTTGACGCTGGCCCTTCGCGGAGTACCATCCGGTAGCTCTGGCCAGGCTTTCAGATTGGTAGGAACTTCGAGGAAGTCGTAAAAGGGTCGTATCTTGGGATTCAGGCGCTTGAAGTGGAGGTTTGGGGGGACTTGGCCATATTTCACAGCCAGAGCTGCCTTGAGTAGTCCAGCAATTCCAGCTGCTCCTTCGAGATGCCCGATAGCGGTCTTGATAGATCCAACGTACAGCTTCTCCTTGGTAGAGGATTGCTCACCATTGTTGGAGAAGAAAGCATCTCGAATAGCCCGGGCTTCTTTAGGGTCGCCTGCCTGTGTCCCAGTGCCGTGTGCCTCAAAATATTGACAGCGATCCTCTTTACGTCGCCAGTCCAAGCCACATCTGCTGTAGGTAGACTGAATGAGTGCTGCTTGGGCTTCTGAGCTGGGAACAGTAAGGCCTTCGGATCGACCATCCTGGTTTACGCCTGTCTCTCTGATTATACATTCGATGTCATCGTGGTCGGCCAGGGCCTGGCTTAGCCTCTTGACAACGACGACTGTGAATCCTTCACCTCGTGCGTATCCATCCGCCTCAGAGTCCCACATTCTAGAGCGTCCTGTGGGAGAAAGCATAGATAGCTTATCATGCATTAGTTATTGTGTTGGTTAAAGTCTGGTGCGACTTACTTGAGATTCATAAATGTACTTCTCAGGCCCAAGAATGAGATTCACTCCCGCTGCCACGGCCAAGTCAATCTCTCTGCTCCTCAACGCCTGCACAGCCTGATGCAAAGCAACCAAACTCGAGGAGCATGCCGTGTCGATGTTTACCGAGGGTCCTCGCCAGTCAAAGAAGTACGACACTCGATTGGCGATAATAGCCCTGCTCGTCCCTGTGGCTGTATATTGAGGAGCGCATTGCACGTCCTTGTTCAAAATGTCGTAATAATCATCCGTCATCTGACCGACAAACACGCCCGTCGAAGACCCACGGAGTTCCGACATAGCGTATCCGGCTGCTTCAATGCCTTCATAGACAGTTTCGAGAAGCAGCCGTTGCTGGGGGTCCATGCTTTCGGCCTCTTTGGGGTTGAAGTTGAAGAATGCGTGGTCGAACTCTCCCACATCTTCTTCCAAGAGGTATGAGTGGGCGACATTGGAGGTCTGTCAGGCTATTAGTAACAGAGAAGGCATGCCACAGTAGGGAACATACACCATGGCCAGCACTCTCTGGGTGGTGAAATGCGTGCTGGTTGAACCTAGTTGACGGAATCTCCTTTCGAAGGTCTGGAGGATCTCTCAGGATCTGCCAAAGCTTCGACGGAGAGTTAGCACCGCCTGGGAGTCGACAGCCAATTCCCACCACGGCCACGGGCTCGGTCTTCCAGCTATTCCTGTTTTCCATGTTCGTATTCGGCGAGGTCAGACTTTTTGGTATGAGACAGATGGATGAGGTCAATTGCTGTGTTTCAGGCGAAGCGAGCGAGCTGATATGGTGTAGTTGCAACGGCTTGTATCCCTGGCCTTCAATGTTTGCTTGGCATCGGAATTTGTAGCAAGGATCAGACAGGCTACGGCGATCTATCCTAGAAGCAGAGCCACAAACTTGCTTATCTTGGACATCTGACACAATCCTACCTCGATAGAGGATCTAGACTAGGTCGGCGGATTAATCTCACTCCATGGAGGACAATGCTGACACGGCGAGTTCATTTACACAGACCAAAACACCCCGTAGTCGGCACATTACCAACTCGTTTCACCGCTGGTTCCATCAAGTATTACGCCGAGTCAATAGGCCATGGCCAGAACGTTACGCTGTTCCGTATGTAACAAGATTCGGACGACCTCGCCCAAGTGTTAATGAGTCAAGCGAGGGCGTAGTGAGATTAACACTATCGTAAATCCCAGGTTACGCACCTGTTCTTCGAGTGTTCATCTCACTTTCTACCAAAGTCTTAGACATGGCACTACGAAAAGCTCTTGTCGGTAAAGGCCCTGGTGAATACCACATCGTCTACGATGCCCCAAGCCCAGATCTCCAGCCAGATGAGATGCTATGCAAGACCAAGGCAGTGTCTCTAAACCCAGCGGACGCCAAGACCATCGACAACTCACCAAATCCAGGTATAGGGGGCTACGACTTCTCAGGGACTGTCGTCAGTATTGGCAGTTCAGTGTCCAGGTTCAAAGTCGGTGATGATGTCTTCGGGTTTGTCCACGGCCTCAACGCGGACAACCCACACTCTGGCGCATTCACGGACCACGTCGTTGCGACGGCCGGACTTTGTTGCAAGATGCCTTCGTCAATGACATATAATCAGGCCTGCACAATGGCGTTGGGCATTGGCACCGTGGGCTACGCTTTGTTCAAGCAGCTTGGACTCGCAATGCCTGGCTCTGAAACTGGTGAGAGACCAGAATATGTCCTTGTTGCTGGTGGAAACACAGCATCGGGCAGGATGTCGATTCAGCTTTTGAAACTGTACGAGCTCCTATCAGGATCTTTGGAGCATCAGCTAACAAGCCACTTAGTTCCGGCATCAAGCCTGTCGTAACTTGCAGCGTCAAAGCCAAAGCTACCATGAAGGAACTCGGTGCTGTCGAGGCCTTTGACTACCATTCAAGCACCTGCGGCCGAGAGATCAAGAACTTCACCCGAAACACCCTATCTTATGCTCTCGACTGTGTCACATCCGCTGATACAATGACCATGTGCTTCGAGGCTCTTGGTCCCAGAGGGGGCAGATACGTCGGCCTCGAGGCTCCTCCCACCCAGGTCAAGTACACACGACGAGACGTCAACGTTGACTGGGTTCAGGCCCTTTCTCTATTTGGAAAGGCTGTCAAGCTGGACGGCGTATACGGTAGACGCGCCTCGCAGTCGGATCTTCAGTTCGCGACTCAGCTATATAGAGAGGCTGAGAGGTGGGTGCAGGGAGGATTGATACAGGGCCCTAACATTGAGCTTCAGGAAGGGGGGTTAGAAGGTATCGTAGAGGGAATTGATCGTGTTCGCAAGGGGTATGTTCAAGGGTATAAGCTGGTGTACCCCATGTCTTGAGATATTAGACATGTTTCCCTCTCATTTATTTGCTGTCTATCAACATTTGGCTCTCGAGACTATACACCCTCGCTACTTTCTTGACTCGCCAGGCTCTGAATCCTCGTTGTCTCTAACACAGTCTCAATAGATATGACTCTCCGATACTTGTTTCCTCCGTCTGTCGCAACTTCAGACTCGAATTCAGTGTGAAAGTCCCATGACTTGGACTGCATGCTTTGCCTGTGATAACCATATAAATCAGACTTAGTCTACGTGTGTTAAACCAGTCCTTTCTCTAACTATCAAAACTACAGAATACGCTCACTTCTATTTCCACCATCATGAAGCTTCCCACCGTCGCCGCTGTTGCCAAAGTAGGAGTCAAAATGCTTCTATTCGGCCGTCGTCGCCAAGACCTCACCCCAGCCGAGTTCCGTGACTACTACGAAAACCAGCACATGCCCCTTCTCAAGAACCTCTCAGGCAAGGCGTTTCCCAGTTCACACAAGCGATCTTACGTCATCCGTGACAAGCCCAACTACCTGGCTAGAGTTGTGTTTGGAGAGCAAGACGACTTTCTCTATGACTCCATGGCTATTCTAACCTGGAAGAGCCAGGATCATTTCGATGCCACGTTTGCGCTTTATGAAGATGAGGATGTTGGGAGATTGATTAGAGAGGACGAGGAGAAGTTTGTCGAATGGGGAAAGGCTGTGCTGGTGGTTTGACTGGAATCTGGGTTTGAGTCGCTTTGTATTAGGTAGTCTGTATTATCGCTAGTTATTCCAATTCACAAGAGAACACCTTCTTTTTGTTTTAGGAAAGATTGCCTAGTAGCCTGGATTGCTCGTCAAGTAACTAATACTGTTCAATCAGCTGCTTCTCAATCGGCTGCCTTTGAATGACAAAAACCTCATCCATCCACGAAAATATCTTGAGTTGAAAACGCGAAATAGCGCCCAGCTTCGCCTGCAGAGAGCCTTGGCCCGGTCCCACAGGATTCCACATTGTCAACCCTTCCTCGCTGCCTCTGTACTCGGCAAGTTTCTCGTAGATCAAGTGAGCCTCGATAGTGTAGATGGAATCACGAGCGCTCGTGACCATGACAGGACACTTGACTCTGGCACAAATGGGCACTTCTCCCGGTGTCTCGAGTGAAATGTCCTCTAGCTTGCGCAGCGCTTCGATGCACGACTTGGTTCCAAAGACCTTGCGCAGGTGTCCAAACTCGAGCTGGTGCTGCATGTTGAACCCGGAGGCCCATTCCAGCACCATGTTGGCCTGCTTATCGGGTAGGTACTTGAGAAAGACTGGTGATCTTGAACGGACTTGAGTACCGAAGTCATAGAAACTGTCACAGGAAATGCAAGCCTTGATACGAGGGTCGGTGGCAGCACGAAGCGCAAAGTGGCCGCCCATAGACATACCCATGACTGCGATTCGATCAAGGCCGATGTTCCACTCCGGATGCTCCTCCACAAGCTCCCAAAGATAATCTAGAACACTTGAGACCACCACCTCCCAGTCTTTACGCATCGGAGGCTGGCCGGAACGTCGGAGCACGATGCCTTGTCCCGGTCCATCAAATGTCATGACCGCATAGCCTCGGGACGCGGAGCCTGAAGCGGTGAAAAAGTAGACTTCTTCTTGAGTAGAGTCGAAGCCATTGAGGACGAGCAGCAAAGGGACCTTCTCTTGGGTACTTTGTGCCGGTAGATATATGTATCCTGGCAGTTTGGTGTTCTCGTATGGGATCTCCAAGGTCTTGACGGGATTGTCCAAGAGAGCGCACGCGCTACGAAAGTTGGAAACAGACTTTTCCATTATGGCCAGTAGTCTAGAGTCGGAAGGATTGACATGAAGCATACTATGCAGAGATCAGCCAGGTTGTCTTCTCATAAGGAAGATACAATAAGGCATACTATTCACTTGCTCGTCTGTAGTTGCACGCCCTCAAAAAAGCCCACCTCGCCGCTTCTCTGTCATGAACCTTCAGTGCCGTGTCGGCTGCTTCTTCAGCGAACTCTGCCGCCTCTTTCCAGGCGTGATACCAGCTCTCGGGGTCGTTCTTCTTGATCTTTGAAGCCGCCTCCAGACACTCGCCCACGTCCGCGCCATGCACCGGCGCCATTGCCAATACACGGAGAAATTCGAAGTTGAAGAATTTCCATGGCAGAATGTCGTGAGTTTGGGGCATCCTGAAAGAGTTGTTAGAGACACGCTGGAAGGGAACTGGGTGTCTGTCTGTATGTCTTGGGTATATGATTCAGGCTGAGCTTCCTAATCGGCTCAACAGATTTTGCATCTAGCCTTCTTGACTTGCAGTACGTATCTTTCTCAATAGATTTTCGGACATTACCACGAACCCTTCGGCTGCTGACCGGGACAATAGGTTATGCACCGGTCGGTGTGACCGTGAAGCCACTCCGGAGGCCGAACCCCTTTGAGAGGTAGCATGGTAAGCAATAGCGCCAATAATGCATTGTAACAATGCCGCACTGACTGCGCTCTCTCAGATACAGCTCGAGCTGTCTATAGTCGATAGAGGTAGGGACGCAAGACAAGTTGTAATGAAGACACCAAGATAATGAACTCGATGATGTGAAGAGTCGCCAGATGGAAAGGAAAGAGACTAGGCCACTCGTATTGTCCAAGGTTATCTCGTAGAATGTGCGGTTGAATCAGCGTGGTAATTAGATCATAAATCGATATCACTATCCAACCAATAGAAACACAAATCAGCTCAAGCCTGTGAGAAGCCTAGAGAAAACCCGAACGTATCTACCCGAAGCACAGTTACTTCTCAACAAAGGTCGTCTTAATCTCAAGGCCTCCAGCTCTAACCCTCTTGACAAAGTCCAGACCTAAGACCCCGGCCGTCAAGCATCCACCCTTAATGCCCTCCGCTAGGTTTCGATCGTAGAGTAGCGTAGCTCCAGCCTGAGCTGCAAGCATAGCAGCAAAGGGATACCCTCCCTCGGCGTACCGCAATTCGACAAGGCATCCCTTGTCACAGCCCTTGTCTCCAACCTGATCAGACTCAATGAATGCCGCTGCAGTAAGAGGCATGCTTTTAATTAACTCCTCAGATGGTCCTGTACCCAGTGCAGGCGCAGACCGCATCATGAGGTTCATGAACCAGGGATACTGGACCCATGAGAGGATAGTAAGGATGACATAGCAACGGAGAATGTTTACTATGGCTCCCAGGTACGAATCAGCTGTCTCATACTCGTTATACTGGAAGTTGGGACCCCAGCTGCTCTTTGGACCACCAAGGAGACCCCAGGATCTGTTGACGAGGGCGCGGGTCTGTTGGCCAGGCGGCGACGAGTTTGTGAGTAGCCCAAGGAGAGGATGTTTATGTATCCCGCGGACAGTCTGGATGTCTTTTGTATAGGGTATTGGTGTTAAGAAGGATGGGTCGTCTGCTGCAGTAAGAACTTTGGAGCCACCACTTGCGAAGGAGAGTATGGTCCGCAATGTGCCGCCGCTAATATTGGTCCTCATCACCATGTTAGCTTCATCGACACCCATTAAACAACTAAACGTACTCGCGAAGATCGATCCGCATCGTCATGATGCCCATCTGTGCCGACCACCTTTGCGCAAGTTCATTGCAGGCATGATTAGCGACAAGATCCATTGCTGCGGACCTGAACCCGCAGGATTGAATTATCTGTTGATCAGATCAGTCACCAGCTAGCCCTGGCCTGCAATCTGAAGCTACCACCTACTGCAACGCCATTCTTCTCGGCCTGTTGGTGGTATTTGTCGATCCAATCTCGGCACAAGGGAGGAACCGCAGCACTGCGAGTTACTGTCAGGGGTAATAAAGAGGTGGAAAGAAACGGATCGAACAAACCAGTCAACATAATCAGTCCGCTGTTCGACGCACGCCCGCACGATGTCTTCTCCGTCAACGGTGTAGAGAACGCAGCTGATGCACACCTGGGCCCTCCCAATGACCTCCTTCAGTGTTGCAGTATCATGAGGTGCAACGATATCGAGCTCTAGTCGTTGCGAGTCAGTCTTGATCAAGTCCGTCTCTAGATGAACGCCCTCACCTGGCTGCACTCTATCAGGATACTCCTGTCTCAACTTGGCTGCCAGCTTTTCGAGGCGCTCTTTTGACCGACCGGCGATTGACCATTTGAGATCCGTTGGAAATTTGGCTGCGATGTGCGTACACACCATAGTTCCCGTGAAGCCTGAACCTCCAAGCACGACAATTCCGTATTTGCGAGCCATTTTGTGAGTGATGATGGATCCAAACTCTATATTGCAGAGTCAAAGACGTAAACGTCAAAGTCAGTTGCAGCAAAGTTTGCGGGTTCTTGGGTGCTTTTGTATCAGGTAGAAATGGAAACTGCCAATGGGACGGGGCGTCGTGTCCTGGTTTCACTACTTACGTATGGTGTAACTACATACCTTACCTACCTAGGCAGGTATAGGTGATGCCTTCGGACTTGCACGACAATATTAAAGCGGTTCTCGGAAGCAGTGGTATTCATCAGTATCAATTTGCAATCTCCCAACCCAAACATTGTTTTAAACGCTATCATTTACACGTTGACTTCTAGAGTACCCTTCAATTCCATGACCTTCTTCCACGACTCCCTTGATATCATACGTCGGTGCCACGCCTCAACATTGGGATAATCCTTCAAAGTATCTTTAGGTTCACAGTCGAAAGCGAGATGCAAGAGACTGTTGTAGGACACGAAAGCCATATCTACAAACGTCATCTTGTCGCCGACCAGCCATTCCCTTCCCTCAAGACCCTTTTCTAATACCCCCAGAATTCGTTTAATTTCTTTCACGTACCGATCGATGGCAGACTGAATACGCTCGGGGTGGTGAAGCTTGAACCTACCGCATCATCATTTACAAAAGGGCCAGCACTGCATCAGACGGGGAAGACGTACCATGCAGCTTGACCAAAGTATGGGCCCTGGCCACTTGTTTGAAAGTATAGCCACTGATTCAAATGATGGACCTCGTTTCCTTCCTTGTATGTTAAAGTCCTGTCCTTGTCGTACTCTTGAACAAGATAGGTAACCACAGCACCAGATTCCCATAGGACCAGACCCCTATTAGGATCCTCAATAACTACGTTGGCGTTAGTCTGCTCCATCTCCAAGTGAGTGAAACAAGGAATCAATTTGACCTCACCTGGAACTCGGCCATTGGGATTGAGATCAGTCAAAGGGGGTGACTTGACGCTGGCGACGTCTATCACTTTGAGCTCATATGGAAGGCCCAACTCTTCCAGGAGGAACATAACCTAAGTCCAAGACAGTATTTAGTACAACTAGCTATCTTGAGTCCTTCACTTGTATATACCTTCCATGGATTTGGACCGGCATGCTCCTTCGGGCCTAGAAGAGTCAGGACAGTTCAGGTCTTTGCTGGCATCGGTCAACTCACCGACCATCCACAGTCGAATAGGTTGCATGATTACAGACTTTGATGCAAAGATAGCGAGATGGCATCGGCGTATACCAAGTTGTTTCATAAGAAAAGCTGCTTCACAGAACGTCTGGTGTCTAGGTTAACAATCTTTATACTGCATAACAACCTATCGGAACCACTGGATATGATTACTATCCGAGGATACACCATGTGCGTGATTGAAGTATGTGTTCAAAAGTGTCCAATTCCATGAATGCTGATCAGTACTACCGCCAAAGGATCCTACGTAATCACACCGACATAACATCATTACTCAGATCTTGGTGGCACTACTCCTGAATTCGTGGCCATCAAGCCTCGCATGTTTCTCCAAACTCTGCGTCCTGGAAAACCGAGCGACTTGTGTGAGCTGAAAGTCGGCGATACTCCCCCGTCACTCCGTGAAATCAAGCCGACAAAGCCTTGGCACTAGCAACAATACAGGTAATCCAGCAGAATAAATCCACCGAGATACTGCGTATGATGTGCACACGCATCCACTGGCGAAGTGCGGGCGTCAACCCTCCGTTCTGCAAGTCCTTAATCTTGGGTAGGACGATCGGGACAAAGGCGAAGTGCGCAGCGGCCAGAGCGGTGCTCGCAATGTACCACGAGAAAGAGCCATTGTCTCGGAGGCGTTCCTCAGGAGTGGTTGTGAGGATAGCTGTTGTGGAAGCTATAGTGCCAACAAGGGACACAATAACAATGGGAATGCCGGTCTTGGTCATGGTATCCCAGTAAGGTGTGAGAGTATCGTTGACGGTAGGCTCTACCTTTGTGTTCAAGAAGATGCCAAGGAAGAAGAATTGGTCAAAGGCGAACCACAGTGAAACAGTAGACGTAACTACTGGTACGAGGTGTAATATTGACATGATTGAAGCTTATTGTGACTGTCCAGGAAGGGTCCGATCTTGAATCTGAAGATGGTCAATGGAGGACCAAGTTTGATAGTGGATGGAAGTGTAATATTGCTCATCTTTATATAGATCTGGAACCACAAACATTACGATGCTACACCTAATCTATAGCTAGGATTTGTTTCTGTAGTTAATCTCTTCTTTCCTAATAAATAAATCATATGATATAACACAAGACCGTAACTATACAAGGAAATACCAAGCAAACGAATATTTCTTTTTATAAATTCTTACGTCGGATGATTATTAAAGAAATTCGCCGTTATTGCATCAAAAGCCACGGCGCTTTTACCAAGCAGTTGAATAACAATCGGCGGAGAGTCTACCGCATCACCAGCCGTCGACGAGGGTGACACATGAGATAATTTAAAATAGGCTGAAGCCCGCCATAAAGCCACCGTGACAGTAAGCAATTCACCTGTGAGCCCTCAAAACAAAATCACACCATTTTCTCTTGCTGTGCTTCCTAAGCTGCAAATAATCTCTCACTTCGCCTCCAATGGCTTCTCGAGATGTTCTGAAAGTCTCAGTCTTGCACTACAAGGATGCGAGTAAGACTGACGAGGAATTTGAAAAGCACCTCGATGAGAACATCAACCCTGCTTGGGTGGAGCTCGTTAAGAGATACGAGGTTGTGAAGTACACTGTGGTCAGTATCACCCTCGCTAGCTGAAGTTCTCTCGTCTTGCTGGTGCAACAACAGCTGACAAGTACATGATACAGACTTTCTGTCCTTGCGACGTGTCCGCGTCTCTTGCTAAAACAGTGGAAAGCGTTCGCCCAGGCTGGACTGTTATCGACTCCCACGCAGTCCTGACTTACTGGGTTCGCGACATCAAACAGATGCTCGCCCTCACCAGCGATCCTGAGTATCAGAAAATTGGTAGAGAATCAGAATTCGGTTGGATTGACTCTTCCAGGGGTGAGATTATGGTCGGGTATGAGAGGGCTTACATTGTTGACGGGGAAATTGTTAACAAGGAGCCCAAGAACTAAAGTGGTCATCACAAACTACATTTCTAGCAAGACGAGTAAGGATGGCTGAAATATCGCTGCACATGGGACGATGCATCTTGCTTATGTCTAAGCTAGGGTTTCATCTGGAACTGGCTTCTACTAGGGGATATTAGCTACCAAGACAAACACCCGCTATCTACAGCACATCTCATCTTTCAGATATCTCAGTTCGAATTCGGAATTTAATCTTACTATAAACGCCTGATTCCATTGTATCTCTTCTCTTCAATGAGCTATACCGGACGGCTGAGTTCATTTCCAGGACCAACTGGCCTATTCGTTAACTTATCAGTTCGAGATGAACTTTGTCAATAATGTAGTGCCTCGCAGAGGTCATCTTTCTACAGTAGCAAATAACACATTTCCAGTGGATGTACTTTCCACAGTAACAAGGCCTTCCACGTGTCACCCCAACCCACACACCGCTCATGGACTCGTAGATCGGTCAGCCTACATGAGCATATGCAAGCTTACCTAGTTTTTCTCTCACCTCCAATCATCGTACGAAGCATTTGTTGGTGTTGGTCACCCCGTCGCTTAAATACCAAGGTTGACGTTGAGCCAAGGACTCAGGTGAGATCCTAGATGAGATCATCCGCCATACATTGCACCCACAGCGGCCATTTAGTTCAAATTATGGAGAGAATGTATCCTATATCCGAAGGTGACGCTGGCATGCCACTGCGCCAAACATGTGACCGATGCCGCTATCTCAAAGTCCGATGCGAAAAGGACAGCCGCAGTCCATCTGTCCGTTGCGTGCGTTGCTCCAAAGCCGGAACTCTTTGCGTACATAACAGTAAGTTACACAAGCCCCGTGTCTGTATCGGTCTTTAGATGTTCACAATGGAATAGGACGTCGCCGTAGTGGACGCCCGGCAACCAACAGCCCACTGCACAATGAGTCCAGAGATACTGGTTCTAACTCAGGCTCAAGCTTGATTTTTGATTTTTGCAACGACTCATCATCCCAGAAGTTGCCGCGTCACACACAAGTCTATCCAGATGTGACTCTGAGTCCATTGGAGCCTCCCGATGATTTGTCATGGCTCAATACGAGATCCGTGGCTTCATCCCAAGGAATGGATCAGGTTGTTGAATTCGGGGAAGATGCAAGCCCTACGTCTCTTTTTGACCATGGACTTGAATTCTTCACCGACCTGGTCATCCCCGCGGAAGGCTCCAGATCACACGACGTCAACATCACAATAGATACAATAGAGACGGACATACGGGAATTAGCAGACCTGAATATCAGGGCCTACCGACTTATAACGAACACCACAACGCCATTTACGGACGAACTATTCACCATGACACAATCAGTCCTGAAGGTTATCTCACGGATCACGGCAACGGTACGGAAGCATCAGAGTGAAGTCGCTACTTCCAGCAACAATGGCAAAAACATCCAGACCAACATGCATCAAAAGTCTGGGGCGTCGATAAGTCTCGTCCTACAAGCAATCTCAGCCTGTGAACAGATTTATGGTGTATTCGTCCACGCCTGCTCGACGCTTCCCGGCAGCCTTGCAACACACGCCGAGCTCAGCATGAATAACAACGCGGACGACCACGGCATGTCTGATGTACAGACGGTTATGACTGTCGAGCTCATCAACTACCTCTTTGAAAAGCTGAGCCGCGCCCAGAAACAACTCCTTTCCACAGCTTTGACCGCATATGACGCCTCTTCAGAAGGTCTGGGGACGGAGTGTTCAATTCCAAGTCCATCAGTACCTTTGGAGTCCTCTTCGACTTGCTCAGGAAGCCTTTTAGGGATTATGATGCATCGAGCTTGTGGAAAGCACCCACAACTACAAGCTTCCATTCAGGCTAGCAGAGATTCGACTCGGAATAAGGATTGTGTATAAACTTGTAGATGATGTATAATTCACATTAGTGATAACTATCAATCTTTGTCCGCTTCTCTGTCTATCATATAAGAATCATAACAAGATAAACTAGAATCTGATAAGCTCTTGTAAGTGTAAACTCTTACTGCACCCACCAAATACATTCTTTCACAACCGCTTTCCATGTTACGCTTCTGAAATATGGTTCTTCCAGTCGTACTAATCGTGCAGAAGCAACATAGCGTTTGTGCACTCGGACTGAGATCAAGTCCTGTCAAGATAAACAATAATATGTAGTTCAATTGTATACTTCTCACATATGTCTACTCCTACTGATTTTATCTACCGATCCCGGCCTCCTTTTCATAAGTTGTCAACCACCAGCCCACACTCATTCTGTGTCTTTCCAGGTCGGACTGCTTTTCACCACAATCGCATCCAAAGGTATGTTCTCTGTTCGAGCATAGCCGCTGGTTCCCGCCTCGCAAGTTGTGCTTGTTTCGTTTGGATACGTCCCCGGCCAAAGAACTGGGTCTTCAGCTGAATCGTTCTCATGGATGCGCTTGAAAGCTCTGTCATTTCTCGGCTCCCTATTCTTGCCGGACAGTTTTGAGCCCGTCCCTCCGATGGTCACAATACCACTATGCACAACGCGGTTGTTGGATGACTTGTTGATAAATCGACCAAACAAGAGGTTCAAGAGAGGCTGCATGATAGGCAGACTCGCACAGAGCAATCCAATTGAAGGCTCAATAGTGGTCCAGATCCAGCAGGGTCCAACAAGTACTTCCACTATTGTTAGCATAAAAATCACCTGGCTCAAGAGATCACACGTACAGGTAACATCGCCATCCGGGCCAATATTAATGAATTCGACGATGGCCTTGAGTCGAATGCAACTAATAATGACCACTCTGTCCAAAGTCAGAGGGGCCTTAGAGCAACAGGTTACACTTACAGTCCACCCAGCAAGAAAATACCAGCAATAGCCATCTTTTCAGTTCGGCGTGTTTGCAATCTCCACACTTCGTAAACAGGTAGAGTAAGGATAAGGACATCAATGATGATGTTTGGGATGAGATTCCCGAGGAAAAACTTGTTAGAATCCAAACACTTGCCGTCTTCCATAAACGGATGCCACATCTTCTCAATCGGTGTGCATTGGAAGATCGACACCAAGACTACCGCCAGCCACCAGGCTGCAGACAGTCCACCGAGAATGATGCCAGATATTCTCATAAACCTCGTTGGGAAGATGCGGTGGTATAGGAGCAGGATAGACTGTTTGACGGTGAATAGAGCCGTACCGTATGCTATTTCGCCAAGGAACAGGCACTTTCAAGGGAACTTATTAGAAGAAATCTATAAAGAAGAAAGCCAGAGCATACCAGGAGTGAGCGGCCAAACATATCTGGATCTTCCCTGAGAACGACGGGAAGATGTCGTCCGACGCCTCCTGTGTAGACCGCTGATTTTTTATTTAGCCAAGTCCTTTACGATAAATAAGAGACTTACTGAGGATTCCGAGTATTGCTAAAGCCCATAGGAAAGGCTTACTTGATGTCAGGGGTCGTCTTTATGTGGCAAGTGATCGAGTTGAGACAACATACCAAGGATACCACACTCATCCAATCATCCCATCCAATGCGTGCCTTCTTCTGTCTCCGGCTCCAGAATCTCAAGCCTACTATGATTGATGTGAAGGGGATCACAGAAACAGATACCCCGACGAGATTAGCACCTTCATTATAATTTTTGTATTCGGGTGAGAATGTGTCCGTAGCTGATGCTGATGACGGAGATGACATGGCTTTTGAGATGCTTAATGAGAAGTTCAAAGCTCGAATATCTCCTATTGTAAATGTTATACAGGCTTTTTAATCAGGAGTCCACAAATATTACCAACAGTTATATTCAACTGAATTTCAGGGGCTACAGGTGTTGGTTCTCAGCCAACACACGACCAAAAGAGATATTTGCATGGGTTACGCCGTGTGTAAAGGCTACAGGGATATCAGGAGGATGATATCCACCAGGCAATTGAGGACTGGTGCTTTCTCACGACAGGGCAGAAAGATATGCAGGGCAAGTAGCAATAATCTCATTAAACAAGCTAGGACAAGGTCCAAGATACGCTACGGAGGAGCAACCAACAATCCATTTCGACGGTAAGCCAACATAATGAACTGATCTCTATCCACATATTGAAGTGCCCAACACCTAGTCTAGCTCGTAAGTAATCGTACCTGATACATGTTATTAAAGTACGACATGTCTTGTTCCCCGTTTGCGATGTAACTACCGGGTGTATATACCAGATTTGGACTTTACACAACCAACCACTATAGCTAAAGCTGCGAGTAAGGCTCCGGATACTCTTCCGGGTAGTTAGACTAGTCTACAGGGTACAAGTGTTATGGATTGTAATCCGCTGTCCGGGATCATGGCCCCACGCAAAAGCAGCACCAACAAACTCGAATGACCAGGCGGAGATGAAGGACCCTCTGTCGACCCAACCGTTTCCTATAAGCACAATAGTTCCTCGCACAGCCAACAAAATCTACAATCATTCTTGACCAAAGAACAACAATGGGTTCCATCAACACCGACAAGCTCGTCTTTCTCGTAGTCACCGGCGCCTGGCACCCTCCCGCCTGCTATGAGCATCTCAAGAATGATCTCGCCAGTCTAGGCTACGAATGTGCTATCCCACACATGCCGTCAATGGGCCACGGAACCAACGGAGTCACCTGGGAAGCCGACAAAGAAAAGGTCCTCACAACAGCAGCTCCATACTTTGAGCAAGGCAAAGAAGTCGTCCTCGTGGGTCACTCATACGGAGGCGTCCCAGCTACTGTCGCTACCGAGGGTCAAGGAGTTGACGATAGGGCTAAGCGAGGACTGCCGGGCGGATTCCATAGCGTTGTGTTTCTCGCTGCATTTGCGGTGCCTACTAGAGGCTGGGATGTCCTGACTACCTTTGGTGGTACATGGCCAGATTGGTTTCATACAGAGAAGACTTATTGTAAGGTAAGTTATACTTGGTCAGTGATATCACTTCGTTTACTAATTTGAAAGAATCAACTTACCCATATCAACGAAAAGGCACTACACTTGCTCTACAATGACACAACAAAGGTAGAGGCCAAGGAAGCCTTCTCAAGACTGTTGCCACATTCTCAAGATGCCTTCGAAACACCGCTTAGCTGGTCTGCCAGTGATATCACAATCCCAAAGACTTTCCTTGTCTGCGAAAACGATCTAGTCTTTCACTTGGCTCTCCAAGAGCAGCTCATCAAGTCCATTACGGGAATGAGAGAGGCGAGATTGCCGGTAGGCCACAGTCCATTCCTCGGCAAGTCTCCAGAGCTGGCAAAGAAGCTGGTGGAAATCGCCAAGTCCTGCGAATAAGCAAAGCGCCGTGAGAATTGAATCACTCAAAAGCAATCTCTCTTGATTTAGAAGTGGATAGTTATATGCACAATTCTCTTCTCCATCTCGCCAATATCGTTCATTCTTGACCTTCAAGTTCGGTATCAGAATCCTCGCCAACCAGTTCCATCCCCTCAAAAAGATCAAGCCAGTCCTCCAGTCTTTCCTTGATGAATGTTTCCAGATCCCAGGACTCCTTTGTCAGTTTTTCGGGGTCGCCGTCCCAAACGTACATGTCTGCATCAACAGTGCTGCCGTCCTCAAGCGTGACCGAGACTTGCGTGACTTTGTACGTCTCTCCTTCAAAGTCGTCCAGCTTCTTGCGCTGGGAGGTTGTTTCCAAGAGGAGCAAGTAGCCATCGACCTCAGAGCGTGCCTCAGGGTGCTTGACGGCGCCGGGGTAGTCGCAAGATTGTACTCGATAGCGTTTGTAGCCGTGGACCTTTCCAGGCTGAGCTAGACGCGATACGTCGCCTGTTTTTGAAGCATCACCAGTGAGAGCCCAAGCCAGGAGTTGGAAGGCTTGTAGTGTGCCGTAGATAAATAAAGGCCGTGGTGCGGTCGACGGTTTGGTCATGGCAAGTCTGTTGTCTTTGTTTTCGCCGAAAATGAGTCGGAGGAAGCGAAGAGGAGAACCGCAAACTTATGTCTAAGGAAGAAAGCGAGGGTCATTTGCACGTTGCAGCTGATGGATGAGGTTTGAGTTTGCAGCAGTGAATAAGTGCAGAAGTGAAAATACTTTCTATGCGCAAACTATCTGCACCAACTCAAACCAGATGATCAAACATTCAAAATTCAATATAACTACAATGCACGCTCATACAAAATGCCCTCATCTATCCTACAGCTTCGCTTCAGCCCTCTGCGCCACCTTTTCCGCAATAGCAACATGCACCTTTTCCACAGGCATCTCGTCCAACGTCCTCCCCGTCCAGTATTTATCCTGCTCCAGCCCCTGATATATCAACGCCTCAGTCCCCAAGATGACTCTCCAGCCCTTGTCCTCGGCAATAGCACCCAGCCGCGTGAACGGCGTCGGATTGTAGCACATCTCGAGAATGGCCCCCTTCTGCTTCTTGTCTAGGAACGTCTCTGTGACTCTGCGCGCGCGGATCTCATCTCCCGTCACGGGCTCAAAGTCTGGCACGCACGCGACCATCACACCGGGGGCTTCCAGTTCTGCAGCCTGCGCGACGGTCTTGACATGTAGCAGACCCTCGCCGTAGCCGCGCTCAGAGCAATCGCTGATGACGGCGTCGACTTCTGCGTCTTCGCGGTTCACGAGGTAGATGGTCGTCACCTTCATCCACTTGCGCAAGGCGTAGATGGCACTCCGCGCGGCACCTCCGCCTCCGACGACGAGGGCGGGCTTGTTATGAAAGATGGCATCTGGGTCTGCGATGTTCTGGTAGAACGAGTCCCTGATACCAATGACATCTGTGTTTGCGCCGCAAAAGAGACGACGACCGTCTTTCTCACGTAGGAAGAGGGTGTTGCAGGCGCCGACGTCGCGACACTCTTCTGTGAGCTCATCCAAGTATGGGATGATGGCGACTTTGTTAGGCATGGTCACCGAGGCTCCTATACTCGGTTAGTTCTTATACCAAAGTTCTGTGACGAGTTGACACAACATACCATAAAAGTCTGGATGCTGAGCAAGCTTCAAGAATGAAGGAATGTCTGCAGAGTCAAGGCGCACTTGACCCCATCGTAGACCAAGATCTTGATAAATGACATTGTGAAGAAAAGGCGACAGAGAAGCCGTCAACTTCTTCCCAAAGAGATATCCGTGGCGATGCAGTTGTGATACTTGGCCGGACTGAAGAGAATCCCCAGAGGGGTTGAAAGCCACTTCCTGCATAGACATAGCTAGATAGAGAACAGTAGGAAAGATAGAATAGGGAAAAGTATAGTAACCGGAGTGGTCTGATTGATCCTCGAAACTAGGTAGGTCCCGAAGGCGTTCAAGTACTGCCGCCCGTTGTCTATCCACTAAAAGAGGCCGTGGAAGGATTATCCAGCTTCCTCTCCACTACAATGGGCACGGTTTAAGGGTTTTTCCACTAACTAAGCTGCTTCTATATTCATCCGGGGTAACATATATATACTATAGCCAGCATGTGTGAAGAGATTGCACATGTCGCCCCACCGGATAAAGGCTTACCCAAGCCAGACCCGGGTAAACCACCATCACCATTCCATGATCTAAGTCACTTACAAGATACGGTGGAAACAACGGTAAAATGTATGCTCTGGACTTTCATGTGAACGGTTGTTCCCACTTAATAACAGCTTCGATGATGCGCATCTCCATCATACAGGATTCACATGGGTTCAATGACAGCTCAGTCCAAGTAACTCTCCGTCAAGTAAACCACCACTCCCCCTATCTCATGAGGCTATACTGCCACAGCATCAGCGGTGATACTAGTTATCGGTTATCCCATCACCATACTCATTAGATCACATTGTCAGGCTTGTGTAGTCAAGCTCCATCATCCTATATACAACACCGTCTTCACTCAAACCTCACCTCAACCATCTACTCTCATCACTTCCTCTCCAAAACAACATCCAGCCTTTACCATGGCTCACAAACCAAGCATATGCACAATGTCATTAGGCCGGTGCTTCGCCGGCCATTCCCTCCCACACAAGCTCGACATGGCTGCCAAATACGGTTTCCAAGGCATCGAAGTCTTCTACGAAGACCTTGTCGACCTCGCAGCCTCTCTCCCCGGCGGCGCAACGCCCCAGAACCAAACCCACGCCGCCCGAACAATCCACGAACTTTGTGAAGCCCGCTCTCTGAGCATCATTTGCCTCCAGCCCTTTATGCACTTTGGCGGTCTCATCAACCGTGACGAGCACGCCAAGCAGCTCAACGAGCTCCGCCTGTGGTTTGAGCTCGTCCACGCGCTACAGACGGACTTGATCCTGTTTCCCAGCAGTTTCCTCTCAGAAGAGAAGCTCACAGATGATGTTGATGCTCTCGCTTCTGACTTTATCGAGGCGGCCGAGATGGGTCTTCAGCAGCAGCCTGTGGTCAGATTTGCCTTTGAGGCGCTGTGCTGGGGCACACGGATCAATACGTGGGAGGCCAGTTGGGACGTTGTCCGGCGAGTTGATCGGTCCAATTTTGGTTTGTGTCTTGACAGCTACAACATCCTGGGGAGGATCTACGCCGACCCGGCTGTTGCGTCTGGAAAGACGAAAGACTGCGAACAAGTTACACGCAGCTCCATCAAGAGGCTCTTAACCGATGTCGATGCTTCAAAGATATTCCTTCTTCAGGTGGCTGATGGCGAACGACTCTCACAGCCCTTGGATGAGAACCACCCTTTCTATAGCCCGGAGCAGCCGTCGCGGATGAGCTGGTCACGCAATGCAAGACTCTTCTACGGCGAGTCCCAATACGGTGGCTATCTCCCCTGCAAACACCTGCTCCGAACTGTCGTTCAGGGTCTAGGCTTTGAAGGCTGGTTGAGTTTCGAGGTATTCAACAGGAGGCTGACAGAGACGGACAAAGGGGTGCCGGAGGAGATGGCCAAGCGAGCAGCAGAGTCATTCGAAAGGATGAAGATGGAGCTTGGTCTACGGACCGAAGACGAGACGCACCCAAGGCTACAGGCCATGCTGTAATTGTACTTAATTCCATAATACCACATAGAATGCATCATCTCTTTACAACTTGCTCCTCAGCTTCAGATGCTTAACCGCATACTCAATCGCCGCCGTGTATCCAAACACACCCAATCCACAGATAACAGCCTCAGCCTTGTCACACAGATAACTATGATGTCTAAACGCCTCTCGCGCGTGAACATTCGTAATGTGCACCTCAACAAAGGGAATGTCGACTCCAGCAAGGGCGTCCCGGATGGCGACACTCGTGTGCGTGTAGGCGCCCGCGTTGATGACAATGGCGTCGACTTTGCCGCGTGCCTCGTGGATGCGATCCACTATCGCGCCCTCCGAGTTGGCCTGGAAAGATTCGAGCGTGGCTGAGAGCGCTGACGCTTGCTTTTCTGCATCGGCTTCCACGTCTTTCAGTGTTGTTGAGCCGTAGATGTGAGGCTCTCGCGTGCCCAGAAGGCTGAGGTTGGGGCCGTTGATGAGTAAGAGTCTTCGAGACATGATCAACTAACTGAATATGATGCGTATAAGTCTTGATCTTTGATGGTCATAAACCATCATCTTATTTAACCAAACTCTAGTCAAGATATAATTTCCGTGCCTGGCCTCACAAACCAAACTTCAGCCCCTCTGCAAGCCCGGTTAAAGCTTCATCCACCAAAGCGCCGATCATCAACACCAACATCCTTCACCCCACGATTCCCCACAGCGCATCGTGTACCGTAGTGCGGAAATGGAATCCGGGGACGGTTCAAGACGGCTTTGATTCAACAAAATACGTGCTTTCGTCGAATGCAGGCCTGGCATTGACTTTCCCGTACCTCGATATTGTGGGAAAACGCTATAGCAAACATGGACAACTATCAGCTGAGCGAGGTTTATGCTTTTGCCGTGCAACTGGGCAAAGATGCCGGCGACATGCTCATGGCTGCCGCTCAGCGCCGCATTGACGGCCATGGGAATTCAAGTACCGTATCATATGCCGAGAAAGAGAACTCGGTAGACCTGGTCACCAAGACCGACAACGGTACTGTTCCTTGACATTAACTCGACCTTCACTGATCGCTGACGGCTCCTCTCCAAGATGTTGAGAACTTCATTCGCACATCCATTGCCAGTAAATACCCCGATCATGGGTAAGATGCTCATTTATACTCTTCCTCTTGTGTCGCCCACTGACTTTGTATCAGCTTCCTTGGAGAAGAGTCATATTCTGCTGGCGCATCTCGAGCCTACCTCATCAATGACAAGCCAACATGGGTAGTCGATCCTCTTGACGGCACCATCAACTTTACACATCTCTTTCCCATGTTTTGTGTGTCCATCGCCCTTGTCATCGAGGGCATCCCTATTATCGGCATCATCAACGCTCCCTTCATCCGCCAATTCTTCTCTTCATGTTCAGGACAAGGCGCCTGGCTGAATGAGACTCAACGATTACCCTTGATTCGAAACCCAATCCCTCCACTACCCGCTAATGCTCCCAGCGGATGCACCTTTTCGTGCGAGTGGGGGAAGGACCGCCGAGATATTCCAGATGGAAATATGGCCCGAAAGGTTGAGTCCTTTGTGAACATGGCTTCGGAAAGGAGTGGGTTGGGAGGCAAAGGCGGGATGGTTCACGGCATGCGAAGTTTGGGAAGGTATGATAACGATGCCCTCACCACGGACCACTTACTGACTCCCACATAGTGCAACGTTAGATCTGGCCTATACTGCTATGGGCTCTTTTGATATCTGGTGGGAAGGTGGCTGTTGGGAATGGTATGTCATATCGTAGTGGTTAACAGTCCGGAAGCGAAGAATGCTGATGTTCCTAGGGATGTTGCCGCCGGTATCGCGATTCTTGAGGAGGCTGGAGGTCTTGTTACGACTGCCAATCCTCCCGATGACCCAGAAACATCTGAGATCATGAAGGCCCATCTCGGAGGCCGGCTGTATTTGGCAATACGGTAAGCAGTCCATTCCACTGACCTTCATGTATCGACATCTAACAGTACTCAGTCCCGCAGACCCGTCCGGAACAGAGAGTGGACGCCAAACCCAGGAGCGAACTGTGAGAGAAGTTTGGAAGAGAGTACGAGAGCTAGACTATAAGCGACCGGGTGTATAGTCACTTGTTAGTACATTATCAGAAGAAACATGATAGAATACCCATTGTCCACATGTTACCAGATTGGCAACCCAAAATGTCTACACTTGATGCCGGATTTTGGGACATGACCACACCATCCAACTACATACCGTCCACCTCGTCCATGCGGGCAACGAATTCCTCTTGCAGCCGCTGCAAGTATCCTGGGAGAGCTTCCTCGCTTCCCGAGTCTTTAGCTTGCCTCAAAGCATCCTGGAGGTTAAGGATGAGTTTTCGGCGAGCTATGAGTTTCGCTGACTCGGAGCTGCTCTTGCTTGCTTCTCGCTGTCTTCTGAGGTCTTTTGCAACCTCCTCCGCTTTTTCGATGAATGTTTGGGGTAATCCAATCGCACGGGCTAGATTGATACCATAGTGCTCTTCGCCTGTTATGGCACCCGACGTGGCCTTGTAAAGCATTGTGATGTGCGGCAACCCCTCCTCTGTTGTAGAGCTGGTAGACGCGAGATGGAGGTTAAGTACGCCTGGACGATCCGCAAGAACCTTTGTTAAGTCGATGAAGTGAGTTGCAAACCAGACAGATGCTCTGCTCTGAATAAGGGCCTCAGAAATCGCAATCGCAATCGCTAGACCATCTCGGTTGCTTGTTGCCCGCCCCAACTCATCGATAACAGCAAGGCTCTTGTCGTCGATGTTCCTGAGAATAAAAGCCATCTCACGCATCTCTACCGAGAAAGTCGAAAGATTGCTCTCGATGTTGTCGTCGAGCGAGACACGAGCGAAGATACTGTGAATCATGGAGAAGGCGGCATACTCGGCGGGGACAAAAGACCCAATCTGTGCCATGATCTGAAGCAGTGCAACGGCCCGGATATAGGTACTCTTCCCACTCATGTTGCATCCAGTAACGATATGGAAGCAGTACTGTTCAGTAGCGTAGTAATCGTTCGGGACAAAGTTGCCGTTCATGGTCTGCCAGTCAAGTCAACTATTGAGCTATCAGGGCTAGGTGAAAGGCTTCTAACCTTGTCTAAGACTGGATGTCGTGCTGCCTTCAATGCTAGCGTGCTGCTGATATCCGGTCTTACATAGTCTCTGGTTGTAGCGAGTTGTGCGAAGGATGCGATCATGTCAATAAGGGCAACCGATTCGCATACTCGGAACAGGTGTGGCACTTCATGACGAAGCTCCTTCAGCAAATCTTGCACGACAGCATCGCTTCGAATGGCCACTTCATTGCAGGTGTCTGAAAGCCTCAGATTAAGCTTTACTAGGTCAAGTGTTTGGCATTCGATCTTGTCCTTCTTTCGCACGACGTTGATCAAGATATCAGGAAGAGGACGGTCGCCAAAATCAGCGGCTTTGAGACGTAGCCAATACTTTCGCCCGTTGTCATATTGTAGGTTAGCATTGATTCTATGTGCTTCTGTTCCACGATCAGCCTCTTATTATCACTTCTCCACGTTTTTGCTCACCATTCAGCCCGTCGAGGTGTTTGTGAATCTCCTCTGTAAGCTCTTTATATGTTTGACGGGCAACATCTAGCATGCCGTTGATACCTGACTTGACCGCAAAAGTTCTCTGGTTGCGAAGGTCTAGCGCAGATTTCATGTACGTCACGTCTGCTTCGATGGTCTGGCGAATCTTATTGAGGCTGCGACTGGTTATCTCAGGGCGACACAGGTCTCGGATCTTGACAAGGAGTGCGCTGGTGGCAGGCCGCAAGGCTGTGTAGAGTTCGGGTATTGACTCAAGAAAGCTTTTCACCATCAGCACTTGGTTGATCTGTTCTTCGACTTGCTGGACATCTGCAGATGTTGGAACAATGATCAACTGACAGGGGGTTAGCGGCATCTCAGGACCCAAGTCGACAAGGTTACCTTTGTCAACAGCTTTTCCGTGTCATGGAAAAGTTTGAGGGCTGCCTATGTTAGCTATTTCCATCCATGTTATTTGTGAGCCCCTTGCCTTTACGGATTCCCATAAACATTTCCTCGTTGGTTGTCAACTCCTCGAGGGAATCGTACCGTGGAGTGATAAACAGATCCGGGCGCGTCGGTGGTTGGAGAATGTTGCTTCGAAGCATCCTAGAGCCCATAGGAGTTGATGTGTGGTTAAGCAAACCGAAGAGGGAGTCTTTGGACTTTGTATTGCGCAAATTCTGCATGACCTCGAGGGATTGAATGGCCGAGATATCAATCATCATGGTATCCTCCGAAGGTCGATACTGGATTCGAAGTGAGTGCGGCACAAAGTTGATGGAGAAATGCTGTTGAATGTACTTCATCGCCTATGACATGTTCAGATTTGATACAACATCTCGCGTAAGGGTTATACTCACTGCTGCAAAGGAGCTGATGGCATAAAACTTACCCTGAGTAGCAACTTTTAAGGGTTCGATGTCATCTTTAAATGCCAGGTTGTGGATGTACTCCAGTCCATCCGCTTCAGACCAAGCAGAACGGTCTAGTGCATCGATTTGGGCTTCGGGAACAAGATCTTGTGCTAGGGAGAAGAGGGTACTGGGGTTGTTCGGGGGACAAGCGGTCGACATGAACAGGATGCGAGATGGAGCTGACAACTGAATCTTGTGAATAGTCTTGACATACGACTGATTGTCGCATATCTGACTGATAACAACTTCACCGATGGAGACATTGACAAAAGCTACACCAACCGCAGGCGAGACACCACGAGCCTCGCTCACAGCACAGACAATGCTGTGTGTTTCGCTGAGTCCCAATATCGAAGAGGCAGTTGTATTTCGAGAATTTCTTCCCGAAGCGGTACCTGGCCGGGTTGCAGGACGAACAGTAGAAGCGCGAGAAGTTCCTGCCCTAGTACTCGTCCCTGGAGGAGCGTATACGGAGTATTGACTGAGACTGGTCCGTGGTCTTGTGCTGGGATAACCGCTTGGAGTAGCAGAGTTCTCGAGTCGTATTCGAGTGTCGCTGTTCTGGAAATAGCCGGACGACGAGCGACTATTGCTTCTTGGTGGAATTGAACGTGACATTGTTGCGAGAAGGTTCGTAGATGATCTTGTGGTTCATTCACTCGGCTTGCTGTAGGGTAAATGAATGGAGATGATGGTGTAGGAAAGATGAGATGTTTATCAGGTCAACCACAAATCTCCCACGGTTTGCTATTGAGAGATTGCTGAAGTTACAGTTCTGTGGCAGGAGATCTGAGGGTGCCTGCCTTGACTTGGATTCTTTCTTCATCCATAAAACAGAACGTGGAAAGAACCACCCGCAATATTAGCACAGACTAACTACCTAGGTATGACTGTGTGTTTAGATGCAACAAGCACTGCAATTTCCTTCTGTTCCTTACCTTCCATAGTTTATAAAATTTCAATCTCAGGCCCTTTACGATTCAGTAGGATATCTTGATAATTCTGTTGATGAATTTGAACATTACCTATTCAGGGCCATCATTCATTCACAGCATGAACTCAGCTTGTTACACAGGCATCCTGCGGGAATAAGAGAGCTGCCGAGATTTATCCGCGGCGGAAATTCCTCAACCTTCCCCACCGACCTACGCAGCTCACGCCTGACACCGGTTAACACCCAAATCCACACATCGTTGAGATCCCAACGCGTTGATCGCGTCGTCGACCTCATCATGTTCGGCATCCTCGAGGCCGTATCAGTGCCCCATTCGGGCATCTTCAACAGCTATGAGGAGCTCTTCAAGGAGCTCAGCGACCGTATGGAAAAGGAGGGATACAAGATTGTCAAGGCGAGATCCCATCGAGGCAAAGTAGGCGGTGCCGACATCCCAGGTAACGATATTGTACGATGCGATCTAGTCTGCGATCGAGGCGGCCGACCATACCGATGCATGGCGACGAAACACAAGACGACGACCAAAAAGACGGATTGCCCTTGGAAAGCCAAAGCTGTTCATCGAAAGACCATGGGCGGATGGGTCTTGACGATTACCTGCGATCAGCACAACCACGAGCCTGGCACACCTGAACCACCGACGCCCGAACCCGGAAGCGAGGACGAGACCAATATTGTCGACGACCTGGAAGGTGAGCAAAGCTTGGATTCGGTTGGGACGCCGCTTCTGACACCCTGGGCAGATGACGGGCCCCAACCTGATGCCGAGACTCAAGCTGCTATCCAGGTCGCCGGTGTCTCTAACGCAGTCCTCCGCTTGACTGGCGATACCTTCCATCAGTTTAAGAGCGAATACCGGAAAATGTCCCACCCAGAACGTGTTGGCATCCTGTCGCAGCTGCAACTTCGCATCGCTGCCATCTACGCTGTTCAGAATGAGGATTTGCAGCGGCAGAGGAGACAAGAGGCCCAAGATAAGAGACATCGACAGATTGAGGAGACTAGAAGACAGTCCTCGGCACAGAAGCAGCGGGCTCGGCAGCGTCGTCAACAAGCTGTGGAGCAGAATCAGCAGCAACAGCAGCAGCAGCAGCAGCAGCAGCAACAGCAACCACCGCCACAGATGCATCAACACATCCAGCAGCAACCGTTGCCGCAACAAAACCCTCAAGCTCAGGCCCAAGCCCAGGCTCAAGCGCAGGCGCAGGCTCAGGCTCAGGCGCAGGCGCAGGCTCAAGCCATGATGCAGTCACAGCTGTATCTTCCGCAGAATCCCCAACAAACTCCAATTCCTGTGCCTGGCATGGAGATGCCGTCATTCCACCAGTATACAGGGCCTCCTAA
Organism: Fusarium sp. NRRL 66739; assembly: GCA_021655895.1. Lineage (NCBI taxonomy): Eukaryota > Fungi > Ascomycota > Sordariomycetes > Hypocreales > Nectriaceae > Fusarium > Fusarium sp. NRRL 66739. The sequence continues at coordinate 81,731 of JAJJWO010000147.1, forward strand.
GAGGATGCGTGGACGACCATCTCAGGGCGGGCAACAGACACAATAGGATAGTGATGAGGATATTTGGAGTCCCTGAGGAGATTGGCGCTGTAAATTGTATTTTTCTAAAACAAGACACGGGCGGATAAGCCTGGCATGGGACGGGTTTCTCACTAACGGAAATACGCGGGGGTCTGGGCCAAATTTGTTAGCAGTAAATTAGGTATTGGATAGACTGGAACTGGACCATCGCTTGCTGCACTGCAGCTTTTCACCGCCAAAATTTCTAAAGATTTTGCCAACTGCCCCACCATCCCGCTTCGAGTTCCTCCAGACTTTCTGGTATCAAGACAAATATTATCCGCAATGGCCACAATCGTGCCCCCGCCGTCCAAGCGGCAAAAGAGAGAAGACCTTGAACGCTCGCAGGTTCAACAGGATGTTACGGCTATCGCAGCGGGACCAGCTGGTTCCTTCAAGGCTCGATTCCTGGATGGAGATGGCAAGCAAATGGCCGATGTGATCGAGGTGCCGCTCGCCGATGCCTCAGAGAAGAACCTCTCGCTTCTGTTGAATACATTACTTGCTAGGGTTTGTAACTCCTGAACCGTACTGGTCTGGCCTGTTGCTGACTCTGACACAGGAAAGGGAAGAATTCCTCCCCTACCGATTTCGCATTCACATCCCTGATTCCGATATCGTCGTGGACCAATATCCTACCGATCTCCTCCAGCTTCTTCGCAATCATGGAATCGAGAACCCCTTCGAAACCACCGTAACCCTCAGCGCTGAGCCACAGGCCGTTTTCAAGGTCCAGGCTGTGACGCGCATGTCTCACAAAATACCTGGTCACGGCGAAGCAATCCTAGCAGCACAGTTCAACCCCCGGGACAGCAATCGACTGGCGACTGGATCTGGCGATAAGACGGCGCGGATATGGGACACAGACACTGGAACACCAAAGTACACCCTTTCTGGCCACACTGGATGGGTGCTAGCGGTTGCCTGGTCCCCAGATGGTGCGCGACTCGCTACTGGAAGTATGGACAAGTCTGTTTGCCTGTGGGACCCTGAGACTGGCAAGGCCGTGGGAAGCCCTCTGACAGGCCATTCAAAATGGGTGACCAATATGGTCTGGGAACCATATCACCTCTGGAGAGACGGTACACCACGGATTGCCAGCGCAAGCAAAGACGCAACCGTGCGGATATGGGTGGTCAACACAGGTAAAACCGAGCATGTGCTGTCCGGACACAAGAGCAGCGTCAGCTGCGTACGCTGGGGAGGTGAGGGCCTTATTTACAGCGCGAGCCACGATAAGACGGTCCGGGTTTGGAACGCTGAGAAGGGAACTCTGGTTCACACCTTGTCCGCCCACGCCCACTGGGTGAATCACCTTGCGCTATCGACCGACTTCGTTCTGAGGACTGGCTTCTACGACCATACACCCGTGCCAGACACCGAGGAGGGAAAACGAAGCAAAGCCAAGGAGAGATTCGAGAAGGCTGCCAAGTTCCAGGGCAGAATCGCTGAGCGCTTGGTCACGGCTAGCGACGACTTCACCATGTATCTCTGGGATCCTGCTCAGGGCACCAAGCCCGTCGCGCGTATGCTCGGCCATCAGAAGCAGGTCAACCATGTTACCTTTTCCCCAGACGGCTCCCTCATTGCCAGTGCAGGCTGGGATAACCACACCAAGATCTGGAACGCCCGGTAAGAACCATTCTAATGTCTTTCGAATCCTGTATACTGACCCAGCGGCTAGTGATGGTAAATTCATCAACACACTCCGCGGGCACGTGGCTCCCGTGTATCAGTGCGCCTTTTCGGCAGACTCCAGGCTCCTCGTGACAGCCTCCAAAGACACAACGCTCAAGGTGTGGTCGATGGCCTCGCACAAGCTGGCCGTGGACCTACCTGGCCACCAGGACGAGGTGTATGCTGTAGACTGGGCACCGGACGGCAAGAGAGTCGGCAGCGGAGGCAAAGACAAGGCGGTCCGGCTGTGGCGGAATTAGAATCCCAAAAACGGTGTTTGTTACTCTTACAAGTCAAGATACCCCCCAAAAGTGGTTCACACACAATTCTGCTGTGCCGTTGATTCGCCGTGCATGTTTTGGTAATGATGCTGTTGCTCTAAGGCGCAGCAAAGACGTGCTTATCTTTGAGAAATGCAAGCTATTTAGGATGGATGCGTGGCACCAGGATTACTCACGTCCTGGCACAACTTGGCACGGGAGATATCCGAAGCACACTCGGTCCATGGGACTGTTTCTTGTGTATCGAGCAGGGAACCGAACAGATCATGCACGCACGGGAGTTGAACGAGCTTCGAGACCTGTGATCCAGGATGCAGCAACCCCACCAACCTATTGATTTTCTCTTACATACACAGTCTAGGTGCTTCAGGGCTCTAAATTTGGAACGGTACGGCAAAGCCAGGAGCGCGAATTTTGAGGATTGTTAATATTGCTTGCGGCAGAAATCTAATAGGTTCGCTTGCGCAGGGTAATAGGGCGTGTTGCTTTTTTGAGATGGAAAAAAACAAGGATGGAAGAGACCGGTAGAAAGAGAGCGGAAGTGAAGCTCACGATGTGTTGGAAATGTCTAGAAAGTGGTGTTGTGGGGTGACATCCACGTCCGAAGCTACGTTAACCAGCCCAAATGAAAATTCGTACTTATTAGCGGCGTTTCGATTGACGCCTAACGATTTAAGCTCAGTGAATTCACCGAGATCTCCAGAAATGTCGTGACTTTGATTCTGGCCGATGTCTTGTTTTGATCATGATGGTAATTCGTACCGAAGAAGCAGCCTCATTCTGCAAGCACATGAATCAGGCTTCTGTTTTCCTGTCGGATCATGTCGGGCCCGGACCGGCACTGCATTGTAATGGAGGTTTCTCTTCTCGAAACATCATGCAGATGCAACCAACACCACGGGGTTGTGCCGTTGATCGTGAGTGGATGAGACAAAAATTCGCACGCACCCCGGAAAAGCCTGGCTGCGTGCGGGGAGTCATGATCGTCCAAAGACGGAGAACTATCTCAAAGTACAGACTAACTTCAGACTACCCAAGCTAAACTGCTGGGATTTTTGCTGATCAAGCACTCACGATTCCATGACAAGACGAGGACTTCACTTTCGCAAATTTGCACCGTCGCCGAATATGTCCCCATCCGTCCGATCCCGTAGCGGGCCCCGGCACTCCGGTCGGCTGTGGGCTCAGTTGCAAGCCGAAGAACCCTGCCTTGAAGCACAACAACGCGGAAAGCCGGCGTTGGAAAGTTGGAGACTTCCATGAAGCACATGGTCACGTAGTTTGGAGCTATTTCGCCTAGCCGACCGAGTACCTTACTTCATGAGTCCCGTTCGGTGGATATGCTTATTCTTAGATATTAGCCGGCTTTAGATAAACTGTAAGCTTCAACGGCGACAACTCATCGGTATCACTATACATGCTCTTCGTTGATCGGGATTTCCATGTGACAAGGACCGGGCCTGTTTTTGAATTACCCCAAGAAATCAGATCCTGGCCCAGGCACAGCTCCCACCCATCCTTGCCAAAGCGCAGTCAGAAGTTCTAAAGCGGCACAGGAATTACTCGGCCAGGGAGAAGCTGCGGGGTGCATCCAAGTTGACGAATATGTACTCTTGGTACTGTAGCATCTACTATGGTCAAGGGCGGAAGTAGGGGCCATTACAGCAGGGGTGTGACCCCACTTTTCTGTAGCTTCACTGTGTGAGCCCCCTATAAATTAGTGGGCTTATAGCGCCTTCTGATGTACCACAACTTGCACCTCAATTTTTCAGCATTTCCTTCAACCAATCAGAATGTCGGATTATAACGCTTATCAGCTTAGTCAGCTACGTCACGACCTTGACCTCGGTCAGTTCAATTTTCCGTCTGATCTAGCTAAGCGAGCCAATAAGAGCAGAGTACTTCTTACAGCCCAGTATAACTCGCACTAACTTACAGTGCACTTACAGGTGCCTACCCCTGTAATCCTAATGCAATGGCCCCTACTTCCGCCCTTGACCATAGTACAGAGGCAGAAAGGCTCCCCTGAAGATCCCTCGAATCTTCTCTGGGGGTGGAGGTTGGGATGGTAAAGTTTATTAATGTACCTCGCCTCACCTGAAACTCGATGTCCCTTCCTGGGTATGTATGTATCTTAAGACGTAACTTTCAGAGTACACTCCAGAGATAAACACGCAAAAGAAGAGGTAAGTCCAGGCATGAGAGCAGAATTCGATCAACGCACGCTTCTGTGCGACGGGAAGTAGAAACGGCCCGTGTAAGACGGCGTGGAGTGACAAACGGGCCGGTGCAGAGCGACAAGGGTGTCTGAAAATTGAGACTAGAGTATATCTTGGGGTTTCCTTGCATTTAAGAAAAACATCATGGGGTTGCAACGGAAGCGAGGAGCCTGAATGGCCAGCTTAAGCTTAGTTGGTCTGCTATTGTCATCTTACAGTTCGTGTTAAGAATACCAAGCCCGGTTGCTATGTATCCAGTGGTATTTGGATAGGCATTGAGTCGTCGCCTTGACAACAGCTATTGGCTATTTCTGATCCTGTATATGCGAGTCACTTTGTATTTGTATTGCTTTTTGTCTGAGCGTACGTAGTAGACTACCTGTTTATTATCGTGTTGGCCCAGCATGCGCAGTGCATAATCGACGATCTACCTAGAAAGAGTGCGTGCCGATTTGAGAGGTCACCGGCTGATACTGCTACCTCTCTCCACTGGTTGGGTTGACAGAAGCTGGCATCAAGGTTCTGGACCTGGCAAAGACATTCAGCCGGAGGCATTTCCCTCTTTGAGGAAGAACCATTCCAGCCAAAGAGGCATTGCCGGCATCTAGTTAGCACCTGTCATCAAATTCTCTGGCTCTTGGCTCTCTCATCATCCATACATCATGCTTTAGGCTACCCGCTATCCAGCCCAGCCCAACCGCGTATCCACCAAAAGAAACAGATGACAGGCCCAATGGCTAAGGTATCGTGGGCCGCCAAACCTACGCCTTGTTTCGTTACTGGCGCTTGTCTGCCAAATCTCTCATCACGAGAGTGACGGGGAAAAGAGAGGGAGGGAGGAGGAGGAGGAGGCAAAAAAAGGCTCATGGAAGACAAAAACCCAGGATTGGAATTTTTTATAGCGGTTGTCTCCCCTCTTCGCTCGTTGTCTTCTGTCTTCCATCTACATACACCACACCCCTCCTTCAACCCCATCAGCTATCAACTTAACTTGCTGCTTGTCCTGAGCTGGACTGCGGATCACGGACCAAACTCTCCTGTCTGAGATCTCTCAACAGTAATCCCGATTGCTTTTCTTGCAAACGACGTCACGGTTATGTCTGTTTCTGTGTCTTTTTGTTGAACTGCTTCCATGCTTTTCTTGTTTATGCAAAAGACCTACGGCTACTACATTCTTCTATCATAGCTCTGAAATCGGCCCTTCAGCACGTCCAATTGCCGTTCTATTCACATCATCCGCTGTTCGTAATTCTCCACTTGGCAACGATTTACCAGGTACCAACGGCTCTCGCTTGAGGCTCAAACTACCTAAGCAAGGTATTCTATCATCCCAACCCAAACTAAAGTGCGCAAAAACCGTTCGAGCAAACATTACGTCAGTGTCAGTGGCTGCATTTCAGTCCTTTTTCAGCTGCTGAATGCCCCTTCTTTCCATCCTGCATATACACAGTAACTGACAGGGCTCTTTTGGTGTGATTCAGGTTCTCCCCTGTTCTAGAAAAGACGACTCGTCGACGATTTAATCCCTATCTTTAATTGTCAACCGATCCTCTCCTCATCCGACAGAAAAACAGGAGCAGTTTAGCCACGATCCCTGACCCGTTCCCAGCTTAACCACCTGACGGATCTCACGACCCGGTGCAATAACAGCGACGTCGGAGAATTAGTAGACGCAGCTCTAATTTCTTCCTCTTGGGGCTTTTTTTTATAAACCTCGCAACTCTCTCATATCACTTCCAAACTGCAACTTTGCCTTGGCAGCCCCTCGCCCTTCTCGATTTGGTTTACAGCTAGCTGATCGCATCTGCAACAAAGAGGCGTTTTTGCCTGCGACAAAGCTACCTCACTCACTTCCCAGCTCAACAAAAAGCGACGCCTCTTTTTCCGCTCGCATTTTCCATTTTACACTCACATGAAGTCGACATACGGGACATTCCAGTAGTATTAACACCAATCCATTGCTCACCTAAGCTTGGGTTTTCAGCTACATTCTAAAGGTCGACTCTCCGTCCTACACATCAACAATCTACCTACACAAAATACACAGGCAAAATGACTGTCTTTGTGTGTTCTCTGTACGTTCTTCTCCCACGATGCCCTCGTTTTGCTTCCCCGCTCCTGCCCCTCCTTGGTCGTCAAATATTCGCCAAAATTTAGCGAAATCGATAAAGGCTAATAGTTGCGACGAATAGCTTCCTCCCAAAAACCATCCACTTTACCCTCCCCGGTACTCCTCCCCCGGGAGCCGATCCTGGCCGAGCATCATTGTCTGGAACTTCTGGTCTTGAAGCTTCTGTCCGATCATCTTTGGCCGAGGGTTCAGGCAAAACGATCCCCGCAGCTCCTAAACCTCCCAAACCCGTCGGCGGACGACCTGCACCTATTGCCCGCCAACCGAGCCTCTTCCAGAAAGAGGATATAACGCCTCCTCACACCCCGACCGAAGAAGTCGAGCCCACGAATCTATTCGCAAACGAAGATGGCATCCGAATACAGTTCCCTCACAGCTCCGGCTCCGAAACCAGAGACTCACCACGGGCCTGGGGCAGCCGCGCCAACCAGCCCAAGTCTCGAGCCAACTCTCCTCCTCCTCCCGCCGCCCTCACCGAGAACAGCCGCACTATGCAAAAGGCCCACGAGCTTGGTCGCCAAGGTGTATTGCAGCCGAGGTCACTAGTTCGAAGCGATAGTCACGATCGAGTCTTTGCGTCGGCCAATTGGAGGGTTGTGAATGCTGATCAGGGCAACGGTGGACTTCGCAATGCTGCCGAGGCGGCTGCTCGCGATGGCAAGCTCGAGGATTATACTTGGGTGGGCACTCTTGGCATGCCTACTGATGCCCTTGAAGGCACACAGCAAAAGCAGGATATCGAGGATGTTCTCGCTACTGAGCACAACATGTTGACCGTCTTCTGCTCCGACAAGGACTTTGATGGTCACTATGCTCACTTTTGCAAGCACATCCTGTGGCCTGTCTTCCACTACCAGATCCCCGACAACCCCAAGAGCAAGGCCTACGAGGATCACTCGTGGAAATACTATGTTAATGTCAACCAAGCCTTTGCCGACCAGATCGTTAAGAACTGGAAGCGCGGCGATGTTGTTTGGATTCACGACTACCACCTGCTGCTTGTCCCGGGCATGGTTCGCAAGAAGCTGCCTGAAGCCAAGATTGGCTTCTTCCTACACGTCGCATTCCCCTCTTCCGAGGTGTTCCGATGTCTGGCTGTTCGAAAAGAGCTTCTGGAGGGTATGCTCGGTGCTAACCTCGTCGGGTTCCAAATCCACGAATACGGACGCCACTTCCTCCAGACCTGCAGTCGTATCTTGAGCGCTGAGGCTACACCAGATGGTCTTCAGCTCGAGGATCGCTTTATCGATGTCATTCATCTACCCATTGGAATTGACCCAATTAACCTTCGCGAGCACCTCGAGAATTCAGATGTTGCCAAGTGGTTGCAGGTTATGCAGGAGCGTTACAAGGGCAAGAGGCTCATTGTCGCTCGTGACAAGCTTGACCATGTCCGTGGCGTTCGTCAGAAGTTGCTCTCTTATGAACTCTTCCTCAACAAGAACCCCCAGTGGCGTGAAAACACCGTTCTAATCCAAGTTGCTTTGTCATCCAGCGAGAAGAGCGACCTCGAGGCCACCGTTAGCGACATTGTGACCAGAGTCAACTCATCGTGGGCAAATCTGGCGTATCAGCCGGTGGTATACCTCAAGCAAGATATCGACTACGCTCAATATCTTGCCTTGTTGACCATCGCCGATGCGCTCATGATCACCAGCCAGCGTGAAGGCATGAACTTGACCTCTCATGAGTATCTCTACTGCCAGGACGGAAAGCTCCTCCCAGAAAAGAAGCACGGTTCCCTTATTCTATCCGAGTTCACTGGTACCTCGTCCCTCTTTAACAAGAACGAGTTGGCTGTGAACCCCTGGGATTACCGACAGTGTGCTGAAGCCATCAAGCAGGCTTTGGAGATGGGCCCAGAGGAGAAGGAAAGACGATGGCGCAACCTTTACGGCCGAGTGACAAACCACACCGGCTCCCACTGGTTCAGTGAGTTCCTTGGTCGTCTAGATATTGTATACGAAGAACAGCACAAGCGAGACCAGACATCCGTCCCTCGACTATCGATCCAATCCTTGTCTTCAAAGTATCTCGATGCTCAACGCCGACTTTTCATCATCGACTACGAAGGCACACTTGTGGCCTGGGGCCCTGTGAATCAGATCATTCCTATCAGTCCCCAGCGAACCTTGGACGTGCTCAACGATCTGCTCCTCGACGAGCGCAACACCGTCTATGTCATGTCTGGACGCCGACCCGATGAGCTCGACCGAGTCTTCCGCCGAGTACCTAACTTGGGCCTTATTGCTGAGAATGGATGCTTCCTCAAGTCTCACGGAAGCGATTCTTGGACCGAGATGGCGGATCTCGACCACGTCAAGGACTGGAAGGAGTCGGTGCGACCCATTATGTCGTATTACCTTGAGCGAACTCCTGGAGCTGAGATCGAGGAGCGTCGCTGCAGTCTGATCTTCCACTACAAGAGTGCGGAAGACTACGAGACAGCTTCGCGCCAGGCCTCAGACTGCGCCAGCCACGTCAACGATGCTTGCGAATCTCAGCGCGTGCATGCTATTGCCCTGGACGGATGCATCGCTGTTGAGCCTATCGACTGGACCAAGCGAACTGCGGCCAGGCAAGTCTTTGAGACTCTCAAGACAGAGATGGGCTCTACTGAAGCCCACAAGACTGCCGTCGACTTTTTGATGGTTATTGGTGATGGAAGAGAGGATGAGAAGGTGTTCAAGTGGGCGAACAGGCTGCAAGACGATGGTGCTGTACAGAACGTCGTCACAGTTAGTCTCGGTAACCGTAATACTGAGGCGACAGCTACCCTAACGCAGGGTGTCAGTGGTGAGTTTTATCCTCTTTGACATTTATCTGGCAATATGCTAACAACCGCAGGAGTTCTTTCATGTCTGCAGCGCCTTGCATCTCTTGCCTAATTGTAGGCATATTCTTGAATTCTTGCGTATTAGTTATTTATTTGGGTGCACGTCTTTGTGCCGTTGGCGTTGGGTCAGCGGGCGCAGGGGTATGATAGGGAGCATATGCCTGGTGGCTCCGTGAAAAGAAAAGATACAGTCTGTTTTGACGATTGCTTTTATATCTTGTTGTTTTATATTAAGAAAAAGGAGGTATGGTTATGATGAGAAAGATGCTGGTTATGGTGCAATGTGGCATAGGGTTTCGTGATGTTTTCCTTATTATTCATAGACTCTCGCGAGGGAGATTTCTTAGCATAACACTCTACTCTCAACAGTGGCTTATATTGATGTGTTCTGTGTGTAGCGTGGTGTTGTTTCTCAACGTGAAGGATTGAGAGGGGAATGGACTATCCGGTATAGCAGGAAATGCAAGCATTTCGCATGAAGATGTTGATATGCAGGGTAAATTGCAGCATGAGTTGCGGAATATTCGGATGATTCTTGCGTAAGGTTTAGATACATCCGTAAGTACTTGTCGGGCGCAGAATCATACGGCCGTTTACTGCCGTTGATGTAACGGTGAATAGCCTTCCATCTTCATTTCCAGCCTTCCCGCACAAGTTTGCAATTCGATCGTACTATTTTTCCATACATGACATCACAACTAAAGCTTTCGGTGAGCATTTAGTTTCAAGCCAAGCGAATAGGAAGCTTCGGATATGCTACGTAGCCCATGTCTCTCTGTGACTGTTCCCAGCGACCCCGCGGCAGAACCAAAGAAAAGAAGGGCGACATCGGCGGGCGACTCGACTCATCCATCCACTTGAGCCCTGTAGATCATTTCTAAGCTTTATTCTAAACTCTTTTTTTCTATCTGACGTTCGTATTAATTGTCGAATGCTACGTAGTAATCGCTGACCTGGGCTGTGTGAGACTTGTATATAAAGAGCTTACGTCGGTCGAATTGGCTATTAGCTTTTTTGGCTGCAGAACTTCAACACCAAAAAGCAACAGTAAAAGTAAAAGTGAAGATGGCTGCTTTCCCTCCTCCTCCCGTCAACACAATTGACTGGTCCAACGTGGGCTTCAAGGTCCGCGAAGGTAGCTACCTACTTCTACACCTCAAGTTCCTCTCTGACAATCAATAGTCAACGGCCATATCGAGTCCAGCTTCAGCCGCAAGACAGGAAAATGGACGCCTCTCCGCTTCGTCGCCGACCCCTTCATGCGCATCCACGGCATGGCCCCGGCCCTGAACTACGGCCAACAGGCCTACGAGGGCCTCAAGGCCTTCCGCACGCCCAACGATGAAGCCATCACCATCTTCCGCCCGGACCGCAACGCCAAGCGCATGCAGCACTCTGCAGACGTCGTCTCCATGCCCCGCGTCCCCGAAGACCTTTTCCTCGACGCCGTCCGCGCTGCCGTCGCTGCCAACGCCGAATTCGTACCTCCCCACGAGACCGGCGCCGCCCTCTACATCCGCCCACAGCTCTACGGCTCCAGCGCCCAGCTCGGCCTCTCGCCCCCCGAGGAGTACATCTTTGCTGTCTTTGTCATCCCCACGGGCGTCTACCACGGAGCGCACCCCGTCAAGGCGCTGATTCTCGACGACTTCGACCGTGCTGCGCCTAATGGAACAGGCAATGCCAAGGTCGGCGGCAACTACGCGCCTGTGCTGCGCTGGAGCGACAAGGCGCGCGACGAGGGCTATGGCATCACGCTGCACCTCGATAGCGTGCGACACGAGGAGATTGACGAGTTCAGCACGAGCGGCTTCATCGCGGCCAAGGTTGACGGTGACGACGTGACGCTCGCCGTGCCAGACTCCAGCAACGTCATCGACAGCGTCACCAGCGACAGCATCCAGGAGCTCGGCCGGAGCTACGGCTGGAAGGTCGAGAAGCGGCCCATTCGGTACGGAGAGCTCAAGGACTTTAGCGAGGTGTTCGCGGCTGGCACGGCTGCGGCGCTGGTGCCCATCAGGTCCATTACGCGCCGCGTGGACGGAAAGGAGGAGACTGTGACTTATATCAAGGATAGCTCTGAGGAGCCGGGACCGCTGTTTGAGAAGCTGCTCAAGCACCTCAAGGACATTCAGCTGGGTAAGGCTGAGGACTTGTTCAACTGGAGAGTCCCGGTGAATGCCAAGGACAAGGAAATTGAGGGTGGTGTCAACGGGGGACGGAATGGAGATGCCACCACGGTTGATCAAATGGATTAAGCAAGTTCAAGATATCAACGACAAAATGATAATGATTTAGTGAGCGATAACAACAAGCCTAGTCAAAGGAGACGATGATGTCGATACAGCCCTTGCCATGCACCATGTGCTAGTCGCACTCGCGATACTCACCCGTCTCGTCTATCTCGAGTTCCCTCAGAAACCCAACACCATGTTTGCCCCTCCCGTACCCGCGACCCCCGTTGCTGGTGACGGCTCGCCGCATGGTACAACGGGAGAGGCAAAGGGGGGGGAGCAAACAAAGCCCACCCTTTTGGGGCTTCCAGGCCCGAGGGAAGCGGGAGTGTAACGGCCGGCATTTGTATGGTCATCTCTCCATCTCTCTCTTTTCTTTTCTCCTTCTCATATATACTACACTACGCCAAGGTCGTCCGACGGGGGACGAGATAGGACTGCCGAGTGATATAAAGGGGAGAGATAATGCAGCCCATCACACTCCATCTCGACGACCATATTATCTCTTCCGAGCAAAGAAACCGAAAATGTGCACATACTCGTTCCAGCGCATGGTCTGCTGCTGCGCAAAAGGCCCCGAGTGTCCGCAGATGACCCGCGGCCGCGCCATCATCGGCGGCGAGGCCTTCCACTACATCGACATGTTCTACGCCGTCGACGACCTCGGCTCGGCGTGCGACTACCAGCGCCGGCTGTTCGGCCGCAACGCCGGGCCCACGATGCACTGCCCGCGCTACGCCTTTGACGACAAGAGGATCATAAAGGGGAGCTTTCGGAAGAGTGAGCTGGCGTGTGTTAAGTGTGCTGAGACGTGTGCGCCGCCGAGCTGTAGTTGGCAGGCACCTAGGGCGGGGGCGGAGGTCAAGGAGGAAGGGAAGTGAGGGTCAGGTATTTGATCGTTCGGAGGTGAATACGGCCCCACACGGCTCCGGGTGCATCTTCAGTTCGGCATGTCACGGAAGTCATGGTGTATGGAATATGGAAAATGGTTAACAGGACAGTTTGATTATTGTTATATGTATGCTGATTAATGGCCGTTTACACCATTCTGCTCCAATCTGCCATGTGTCCCCTTACACGGCGCACCATTGCTCCCATCACCCGATCCCTTGTTCGAAGTCAAGCCATTTGCAAGCTTATCCTTGTCGTTCTTTGCCATACCATTATGCGTACCATTGAAACTCATATTGGCAATGCCATCATAGCCCTTGATGCCCGTTGACTTCTCCAGCCGCTCTGCAATCTCGGGATCAACCTCGCGGAAGATGGCAATCTGTCGCTTGAGAGGCTCCTCCTGCTTGCACGACTGCATCTTACCCGTGACGTTGCTGATGAAGCGCTCGCGAGCACCTTCGTCAAAGACATTCCGCCACAGGGCCCGCGGCGCGTTAAAGTCCTCGGGTCGGATCTCGGTGAGGAACGTAATGGCTTCGCCGGTGAAGTGGCCGTGTGTCTTGTTCATATCGACGCTTCGATCACGGAACTGAATCGGGTCGATGGACGAGAGGTAGTTCGGCCGAGCACCTTGGTTGCAAAACGCCATCTGTCCATCGCGCTGGAAGTTGCCCTGCTTATACGAAGTGCGTGTCGCGTTGACGGGGAGCTGCTGGTAGTTCGCACCGATACGATGGCGGTGCGTGTCCGGGTACGAGAACAGACGAGACTGAAGAACAGGGTCTGCAGAGGGCTCAATGCCTGGGGGCATGTGGGATGGGTTGAATGCGATCTGCTCGACCTCGGCAAAGTAGTTGACAGCATTCTCATTGAGTGTAAACTCGCCAACCTTGCGACGAGGAAACTGCTTTTGCGGCCAGACGTGGGTGAGGTCAAAGACGTTGATCTTCTGCTTCTCCCACAGCTCCTCTGCCTCGGCGGGAGTCATGGTCTGCACTTCGAGAGACCACTTGGGATAGTCACCGCGCTGGATAGCCTCGTAGAGGTCCTTCTGCGAGTAGTCGGGGGAGTAGTTGGCGGAATCCTCCTGTGTGATGAACTTGATGCCTTGCATCGACTTGAGATGGATCTGGCAGTAGACCCAATCGCCGTTTTTATTAACGAGTTTGAGAGTGTGGCCTGAGTAACCGTGCATGAATCTATACCCATCCGGAATCCCACGGTCGCCCATGAGAATCATGACTTGGTGGATGGACTCGGGGTTCTGGGAGAGATAGTCCCAGAACATGAAGGAGTCGTCGGCATGGGTAAGGTGAGTGCTCGGATCACGCTTTTGAGTATGGATAAAGTGAGGAAATTTTGCTGGATCTCGTAGAAAGAAAACAGGAGTATTGTTGAATACCATATCGAAGTTCTAATGCCATGATTAGCCTGAAGCATCAAGACCACTTGTACGCGGGAAACACTTACACCATCATCAGTCCTCATCTTGACCGAGAACCCACGCGGATCTCTGGCCAAATCATGAGATCCAGACTCTCCTCCGACAGTCGAAAAGCGCATGCTAACGGAGCACTTCTTCCCCTTCTCCGAAAAGACATCGGCCAGCGTCAAGTCATCCAGAGGATCTGTACACTCAAAGAAGCCATGAGCACCGCTTCCCTTTGCATGCACAACTCTCTCTGGAATACGCTCGCGGTCAAAGTGCGAGAGGAGATCGATCAGGTGGAAGTCCTGCAGCAGTAGAGGTCCGTTTTCGCCGCATCGCTGGGCCTCGTAGGGATGAAGCATGGGCACGCCATTGCTGGTGGTGTAGAGGGTTTCTTTTGAGGAGGCTTGACGGTCTGCTTCGTAGGATTGGAAGTGGTTGGCCACGTGGGCTGAGAAGGATGTGTCTGTTGCTGCTGGGGCCATAGTGGCAGTATTGTATAATGTCTAGTTGTGTTGGGCTCTTTCTACGCTTGAGGACGCACCGCAGATAAAGGTCCTTTATATAAATACAGGGTCGTATCCATTCCTGAGGCGGTTTCTATTCACATGGGCTATCTTGTCTTGTCATCGAGACCGGTGTTAGTTGATTGGTGGGAGCCCGTCTATGACGCGCTGAAGAATGCTTAGCATCAAGGACCCTGAGGAGCCGAGGCCGATCCGATCGAGTTCGAGGGTTCATTACTTTTATAATTGTTTTCATTGGTGTATTTTGAAAGTCCATTGAGACTGATGATGCTCTGCTTCGGGACAATTGTCGGTGGATGGATGATTCCAAACATGACATCACGACAATGCTATGTATGGCTTCTTTGTTGCGTGGTTGACACAGGATGTTGAGGAGGAGTCTAGTAGGACTGCTTAACCTGTCTGAATCTAGCAAGGGTCCAGTGTGTACTGTTAGATCTGGTAAATGTGAGATATCAGTGTGGCGAGACAGCTCCTTGGACTATGTACTTCTAGCAACCCTCTTAACCAAGTCTCCGACATGCTTCTACAGGCAATACGCATATTCGAGACGAGGAACTCACGGCTACCTCTTATAAACCATGTCACAACTTAACTATATCACAATTTCTAGCGAAAATGTTGCACAGTTAGCACTTTATTTATAGACTTGCCAAATATCTACTGATTCTAAAAGACACTTACCCTTAACTCCAACGCCAACCAGCAGCCAGCCGCTGGCAAAAAAAAGTCTACCCCGGTCTCACCAAGTATGAGATTAGTTTGGAATGAGAAGCATGTTCTCATTCTGATGAGAAATGTACTCTCCGCGCTTGAACTTGGCCAACTGTGCCTCCCAATCGGGAATACGATGCTCCAGCTTAAGAACATACCTCATGAGCAGCTTCCACGCCGTCTTACCATTCACTTCAGCCTCATAGATAAGCTGCAGTATCAGCTCGACGCACGTCTTGTACTCGTCAACGTCAGCCTGAGCAAGAACCACGATGCGCGCAGCGATCTCAGTCCAGTTGCGCAGAAGATCATTGTCAAACGTCATTTGGGAGTAGCGGAACTCGGCAGTAGAAGGCGAGTTCTCAAAGTTGGTGGTGAAAAGACCCTCGTTAGCCCTACCTTCGTGATTTCGAAGCGCCAGCGTAAAGCCGCAGCGATGCGCGCCATCTTTGCGGAGCTGCAGGGAGAGATCTCGCAGCGATGTAGACGACCACACGTAACCCAGCATGCGGTAAAAGCTGGCAGGGTTGTGTTTGTTCCACTCACCTGGTTGCATGGTTTCCATGGGGGGAACATGCTTGTATAGGAGCTCGGTATCGAACTGCTTCCATGGATCTGTAGCAGCATCGGAACTCTCACAGACTGGCTCTGCGTATTCGTTGCCCCATCGTGAAGGAGCGACGAGAGGCAAGAGAAGAGCTGTCTCCAAGAGCATGACGAGGGTGGTGATCTTCTGTGCCAGCAGAAGAGTCATGCCCTTCTCGACACCTACATGGACGTGCATACCGCACGAAGAATCCGCAGAAATCTCCAAGCCCATACCACGAATACTAGAAAGGACAGAGTTCATCGTAGGAAGACCTGAGCGCAACTCGTCTGAGTGAAAGATGGGTGAGTTAATCTCCACGCCGGGCCAGTTCCGCTGCCTAGCGAGCTCTTCCTTTCGGTCAAGCATCTCTTCCTTTAAGAGGAAACAGCAACTTCGCAGCATTGTACCGTTAGGCACAGCAGCAGGAAATTGCAGCACGCGTGTTTCACCATACATGTACCTTTCAGAGGCCCCGGAGCAGATGGCACATCTGCCCACTTCGTGAGAGCACTCACAAGCTATAGGAAGGGAATTCGATCTTGCTAAGCGCTCGGCGACGTTGAGTCTTGTTGCGGCTGCAGGGTTTCTGAATCTCCACTGCATCTTGTTTTCGGGCAAAGGAGTCATGAACTCGAGCTCGACTCCAAAGGTGATACCTTGCCAAGGAAGGGAAGCCATCGTGTTAGTCGGTTTGGGGGTTGTGATAAGAATGGTTGTGATGATATGGCTCTATCAGCCTTAGACACAGAATTTATATCTATTTCATCGCGAGGTTGTGCTTTTGTTGTCCATGTATTACTAGCTGTATCATCTTGTGCGTTGCGGCTGTTTGCAGCCTTTGTCCAACTGTTCATTGTTGTGATGTGCTTCTTGGTGTTGTACGAGACGTTTCTATCCAAGCAGCGAACAGGGGAACAGACACCAGTCAAAGAAAGGAATCGTACATCAGCTAAACACAGGGGTCGCTCATTCGGCCGAAACACGCACTCAGCACAATGGCTCAGAGTAGATCATTACGATGTTCAAGGGAGAATATCTCGAAAGAGACATATGTCCGCTATCACGACTCGTGAAGCATGTGCATGTTCACAGCCCAGCTTCCCCGTACGGATGCAAACCCCGGATCTGCAATGTGGATCATGATCACCGTCTGGGAGTCAGAACATCGAGTGCAAGGGCCGGACATGGTTTTAGAGAGATGAACGACTTGCGTCATTTCCACGAGTCAGTTCTTTGGTGATATTTTCATAAAGTCAAGTTAATTTTTGATGTTACCCTTATCCCCAACCAAAGGGGTCAGCGCGTCTTTTCAGCTCCGTCCACTATTCAGGGATCAAGCTCCTGTTTCGACGCCGGCGCGACGATCATAGTCATCTGTTAACCTGAAGCAGGCTATGTTTGCCAGTTAGCTCAGTATAGTTTATCTACTACACCGTGCACCAGTTCGGATGGGAGATGTTCCCGCATGAAACGCACCGTTTATGAATAGGAATGCAGATCGCCAAGAAACGTTGTGTACTACGTATATGTATGTAGCCACAGCTATGCAGGCTTGTCATCTGCCAACAGCCAAGGGAACCGGTGGAAGCCCTACAGCGAGACTAACTTGAAAGTTTGCAACTATCCTCGGTTTGCGCTCCTGGTATGGAAGGGATCGTAGGACCCTGAAGTTGGGGCTTGGAGGCGTCCTTGAGATGCATCAGCCCCTGAACGGTTGATTCTGTGGGATATCCAGATGTTGTTCGATTTGATTGTGATATGCACCCGCCACTGCGTTTTTCTAGAAAAGACGAGACACGAGGAATTAAACTTTTGCATCATCGAGATCATGGAGAACGTGGAAATGGCATGCAAGTTTCAGGGCTACATGGCTTGAAAGGCTTATTCTAGTGTTCAAGGTTACAAGGCTAGCCAGCTGTTGCACCATGATTCCCGGCATCAGACGCTAGGGCGGGGAAAGCAATGACGACTGCCGGGGCCTTAAAACCCGGTTGTTGGTTCTGTCGTGGCTGGGATAGTCTGGAGTAGTTCTACATACTAATCAAGGGCAAACAATACATCTGGTGTTGGGCCCAGCGATCAAGTCCAAAAGATTCGTATATGCAGAGAATCCTTCAGACCAATGCCGTTGGCTGAGGTCTGAGTCTACAGGCCTGCATGGGCTGGGTAAACCCTCCAGCACTTTTTATTCTACAGCGGCTCCATACGGCATATATTGAGTTCTTCTAGCGAGTCCTAGAGAAAGAAATCTCTGATCGTCAGGGGACAAAGACCCAAGACATCACCATCACAGCGTCCAAGAACAAACATTGAAAAGCCTCAAATAAACCACCGCCGTTGATATCCACTCACCAACGGGACTAAGCCCGGTTTCTTCAACGATCGACAAGGCCAACTCCACTTGATCCAAACTCTAAGCATCTCTCTCATCACCGATGGACAGCCCTGGCCTCAGTCAGCAGCAGAAGGACCTTCTCCAATTCGTCTCATGTAAGTGATCTGCTAGGCTGAAGCCATCGCCAGGGATCACGAGTCAGTGAATGACTCGATGGGTTCCGATTCGCGGCATTCTTTCTCGTCGACGAGGGATTCCCCAGATTGACCATGCTCTTCCTTATTCCGCTTTGACCTCTTGAGTAGTCTAGTCGCCGTTGGGAGTTCATCTAATTACGTAGCGGTCAATAAACTAGTCTAGTTTAGTCCGTCAGCACGAATTGACCGTGTTTGAGAGAGAGGATGGGATAGTTTGCCGAGTTCTTTTGATGCAGCATGTGCATTATAATGGATATCTACTATCTAAAGAGTCGGTCGTTCCCCGTCGGCCTACCTTGTAGATCTCCCACAGAGAGTTTCGTGTTCAAAAGACTCATCTCCCTCGTGGCATCTCCATGTAAATATTTTCGTCTCTTCTGCATCCCCTGCTCAACATGGCCAAGCTCGGCTTCGGCTCCGGCCTCGATGGCATATCGCAGACGACAATAATCGTCGTCCTGGTCTTCCTGGCCATTGCCGTATACAACGTTATCGAGCTGACATTCATCATCTTTGGCACTTTCAAGAGACATGCCGGTCTCTACTTCTGGTCGTTCCTCATCGCAACATGGGGCATCGCCGTTTACTGCGGCGGCTTTCTCATCAAATACTACGCTCCGCCGTCGCTGGGATACTTTGCCGCGACTTTTATATCGGTTGGATGGGTGGCCATGGTGTCGGGCCAGTCGCTCGTGCTGTGGTCTCGACTGCACTTGGTCTTGAGGAACAGGTTCCGACTCAAGATGGTGCTCATCATGATCATCATCAACGGCGTTTTGATGCACGGGACAGTCATCCCCATGATCTATGGCTCTTTCTCGCCCAAGACGGCCATGTGGGAGCAGCCATACTCCATCATGGAAAAGATCCAAGTCACCGTCTTCTTCCTCCAGGAAATCATCATCTCGGGTTTCTACATCGTCGAGACCGTCAAGCTGATGCGTCTGGAACAGACCATGGGCAACAAGCGCGGTAGTCGACGTCTCATGAACCACCTCATCTACGTCAACCTTCTCATCATCCTCCTCGACATCACCATCCTGGGCCTTGAATACGCCAACCAGTACCAGTACCAGACGTCCTACAAAGCCTTTGTCTACAGCACAAAGCTCAAGCTCGAGTTCACCATCCTGAACCGCCTGGTCGAGATGACGACGGGCAGCAAAGATGCCAGCTCTGGACCGCGAAGTCGAACGGCCGGCACGGCCACGGGCACCGTGACAGGGAACAAGACGGGTATTGCCCTCGACACATTTATCAGCAACACAGCCGCTAAGCCCCCCGGCGATGTCTCGTATCAGGCATATGCCATGGGCGGAGAGAACGATGGTGGACGCCGCCCTGAGCTTCGTGACGACGGCGTTGTCATGACTACTGAGGTCATCATCCGGCGAGAAGAGAGAGACGAGGACGACGGAGACAGCATAGAAGGAAAGTCGTCTTCTGCAGAGTCTACAATTGGCATCTCAAAGGGACGTGATTACGATACAGAGAACCTATCCAAGTCATCATCCGAGGTGCATCTAGCGACGCGCGGCTTTTGATTAGACATTGGAATTACACCACAGGCTATGATGATTATACCCAGCTCGATACAATCTATTTACTATGTTTTATACGCACGATTTCAATAATATATGATTAATATTCTAGTCCTTGGAGCCCTCGACGTCTTTAGTGCCGAGTCGCTTGCTGCAAGCCACATTCATCAGCGTCTAGGACGGCCCAATAGTGACCACACAACAGCCTGGTGGGCAGATTCCCCTCTGACATGGGGCATGCGATTTCCTAATTCGAAACCCTGTGGCACAGCGTGCCCGAGCTTGCTAGATGTCTCAATCCCACGCCGCCTCACTCTCTTCTCATAGGGCTGTCTGTATATCGTAGCCTCCAACGCGGGCTCAGCCGTGCCTCAGGAATTCCATATTACATATATATAGCTTGACTATTCATCAGCCCGTGCTTGTCTTGCTCCCGAGTACCCAAAATGGCAATCGGCAACCATATGGAGGATGTGTGTATAGTGTCGATGCCAGATGGAATATATAAGAGAGAGATAAACCCAAGCCAACTGCCACCAATCTTTACACAGTAGACAATTAAACCCGTCAAAGAACAATTCTAGAGAAAAGATGCCTTTCATCAACGACCAACCCACAAGGTCTTGCTGCGTCATGCCCTCTCATCATTATGCACCCACCAACCTCCCGTTCGAGCAGAGCCTTGCATTGAGACCAACCCAAGATCTCTTGGGTGTCGGGGCCTGGGCATTGTCCTCTGGTGGTTCTACGACAGACGAGAAACTAAGACAATCGCTATGTTCCAACTCGCGCCAGCCGGCCTCTCCTACAAAGTCCCTTACTGCAGAGCCAACAACCGAGCATCGCACGGCACATGGCGATGATCCGTCTGCCCTGGCAGATGCGCCGTCCGACAACTTTAGTATGCTGGATCAGTACTTGATGGAGTACAAGAAGTCGCACGTCACGATTCAAGAGTGGATGGTGAGCACGGCTGGACAGCGTAGCTGATGGCACATGGGGTGGCTTTATTGTATTCTACACATGTCTTGTCGAGGTTGGCGCTAGCAAAGAGAAAGTCCCAATCAAACTGTTCTTGAATGAAAACGTATTTTCTTGATGCAATTTCTACAATGATCAGATCTGCTTCTCCAAAATGTCAATGTCGACCTTGTCCTCCTCGCCCTTCACTTGGGCGACAACAGTCCCGATCAGCTTGTAGCCAAGGCTCAGGTACAGGGCCTTTCCCATCGGGCTTGCCATGACAGTCAAGATGCGGCTCGTCCTCTCAGCCTCCTTCTGGCCCCAGTCACACAGCATCGTGGCAGCTCCACGGCGGCGAAAGTCGGGGTGTGTCACGAGCATCCAGAGGTTGACCTGGTTGTCTCCGTACCTCTCAAAGTGCTGCTTGAAGCCCCTTGCAGCAGCTGCGGCGTAGACTCTCATGTGCTGCGGGTTCGCATCCCGTCTCTCGTGGATGCCTCGATCTGGAGACGACTAAGATTAAGATTCATGTCATGGTTGATAGCTCGCTTGCGAGGGACTACGTACCTCCGCCCGTGGACTTTGTCTTGGGCGCTACGTCCCAGATACCGACCGAGATGGGCTGGTTGATGACCTCTCCGTGGTCCACGTCCACTACGGGCGCTGTCACGACGAGGCTGACGAACTTGTCGGGCTGGTCGAGATACTCTTGATACTCGAGTCTGGTCCACGTCCAGAAATCGCCCGGGTACTCATCCCGGTACGGGAACTTGTAGGTGCAGCCGGGGTCGTCCGGGAAGCCATCCCTGATTATCCAGGTGATGTCGTCCAAGTCAGCACTGGTGGCTAGACGCATGCTGAGAGGCTGAGGCTCCTTGGACAGGTCTCTTGACGCGGGGGTGATGGGTCCTCCGCCCATGATATGTAGGTATGGAAGGCGGCAGTAATCAGTAATAGGCAGGGCGTCCAGTAATGAGAAGATGGGAGAGATGCAATTGGTAATGGCCGTGTTTTGTATTTTCAGAATTGTCTTACTTACCTAGGTAGGTACCTGTAGCGCATCGGGCAGTTTGGTTGCCGATTTCCTATTCGGGCAATTGCTGAGCCGACTTCTCTTTTGGGTAATCGGCAATACAATGCAATGCATGCAATGCAATGCCACCCACTTCCTTGATGTGATGTGATGTGTGAAAGGCGGCTGAGCAAGTGTCTGACATTCACGTTGGACGCCGAGTTATAAGAACAAATCACAGACTTGAGACTCGAATTTAACCTCAACTTGGGGAACTTTACTTTGCCTCTGCCATACATCTACCTACCTATCTATCATGGCTGGTGGCTCAGATCATCAACACGAGGCCCATACATGGCACGGCCAAGACCTACTCGCTACGGGTACTGTCTTGTCCTATCCAGAACTTGACCTCTCCGCAATCCTGGACCAGCTGCAGAACCCTCATGGCCCTCAGGAATCGCAGCAGCAAACTCCTGCTGACCAGCACAACGAGAGCACATTTGATTTTGAGCAACTCTCGTGGTCCCCTGCGTCCAAGACCTATTCCCATTCACCACCCAGCAAAAGCTCCCAGGTCAATCCACCTCGGGCTCCCTCCCTCGCCACCACTTCGCCAGCTACCCTCTCTCCAGGAACTATCTCTTCTGGCACTCTGGGCTCTGGTTCATCGCCTGCCGAGTCCGAAACAGCAACCAAGTTTGTCCAGTACAGTCCGACCAAGGGGAAGCGGCTTGCTGCATCAAAGAACAGCCTCAATGCTAGACGCAAGATACGCGCCACAAGCTGCAGATCAGATGTGCTAAAGGCAGAGAGTGTACGCCTTGACTGATTCTATCTCCTGCGCCCAGCGTGCTAACCTTGTGACCAGAAGCCAAAGACACTGGTTAAGAAAGACCACAATGGCAAAATTGCCGGTACTATGGCCGTCTTTGGCCTTGACCAGGTTGTCCGCACCCCTGCCAAGCGGCAACGAGAAGACACAGGTTCTCCCCCGGGACGTATTGTTGCTTGTGTCAGATGTCGAAGGAACAAATTCAAGGTATGCTGAGAGTTTCGGTGTCCCAGTGCTCATGCTCACGTCTCAAGTGCGAAACACCTGAGAATCCATACGAACCATGCGCGAACTGCATGAAACTGGTCATCAACATCTACCTACGCAGGGCTCAGAAGCAAGTATGGCAGCCGTGCATCCGCGCTGATCTTCTCAACCTACTTCTCCATCGAAAAGGTAACGTAATTCATTGTGCTCCCCAAGACACGCGCATCGTCTGACAATGTCCACCAAGGGCCGACAATCCACGACGAGCTCCAACTCTGGGTACAGAAGAAACAGAACATTCTGGGCTACGGGAACTTGAGCAACGACACTCACACACTCTTCCTCACCCAAGGAGTGGGTGAAGGATACGAGTCTCCGTTTAGCGTAGTCGTCTCTCGCTTTGAGCCTGAGGAAGGGGATAGAACGACCTATTTCTGGACAGACTCTGCTGGAAACTCTCACTCTATGGAGGTACCACCTTACTACATCAGCGACCTTGCTGCCGCGCGCCAAAGCATCCGCGAGTTTGTCTCCCAAGTACGCTCAACGTATATTGAAACTCTACACGCAGACTCCAACCCTCTCATCCGCCAGACGTTTCAAGCGGCGCTCGTCTATGCCGCCTTCAACCAGGTGAGTCTTTGAGCTTCCAAATAACAAGGTATGCTAATATCGAAGCAAACCAGAGCCGACTGGTCTCTGTTGCAATCAACTACTGGGTTGCAGCACGGCTGATCGAGACCCAATGGCGTGTCTTTTGCGGTGGTTCGGCTATAGGCCTTGAGCCCAAGGACGAAGCCGGGCATCCGTGGAATGGCTTTACACCTGTCACTCCCATAATGGACTCGCAACTTGACGAACTCGTTATCCGCGACTTGCTGGTTCCCCTGTCGAGCGAGTTTCTTGCGAGGCTGAAAAGCAAGATAGACGAGCGGAAAAGAGAGAACTGGCTTGAAATCTATCTTGCCCTGTTCATCATCATGTCCAACACGGGCTGGACAATCAAGGATATGAAGGCTAATGCCGAATGGAAGGGACTCAAGGTAGGGCTCTGGAAACCTCAACACACTTCTCAAAGCAGGCTGTTAACTGTGATTACATAGCAAGGCTCACGAGGTGGCACACTTACCCAAGGCTTCATGCATTCTTGCAAGACTATGCTTGCATACTTTCACTTTGCATGTGCCGGGTCGTTTCCTCTGAGCCTCACCTTTGGCAAGGCCAGCGGCAGAAATGCGGACTACCATAACCTGACACCTGATCAGATCGAGTACCTTCAGTTTGTGCAACAGGAAATGACTCAAGGTCCGTTTATACCCAGTTTCGATCTGCAACATCCCCAACACTGACACATTCTGTGGCTTGTAGGAACAATCGCAAAGTGGGAAGACGTATCCATGTATGAGGACGATGGCTACTGGTGCTACCAGCTACTGGCCCAAGATTGGCGTGGAAATGTTCCCCATCGTGGCGAGATTGATGACTTTAGAGAGGAGGACTTTCTCTCCTCCTCGACCACCTGATCTGATGCCGGTGGGATAGATGACATAGTGGTGTGGTTGCTCGTTGCTGGCAGACTGGGATTGGAGAGTACAAGACACACAGCAAGCGTGCCTCTGCATAGGAGGCTGGAGTCATGGGGTTGAAAGACGAGGTAGAGAAATCAGGCTCTGATATTGTAGATCTCGTCGCGCGCATGCCTTCTCCAGCCCTTAGCAGAGCCTCGTTTACTAGAGTGGTCATAGGGGGGAGAAGATGGATTATCCGAGCCTTCCCTTTCATATTCACCACTGTTTACAAGTTGACACAACCTAACAATACCAGCAACAAGCCCATCTCGCGGCGTAATACTTGATAACCTACAGTATTTAATCGGGTGATGCCTCTGAGAGAGCAGTTGCCAAGGACTCTGCGCGGGGTAGGAAACGCCACGACGCAGAGCTGACCACAAATACGACCTTGATGAGATGCAGGCAACGCGGGGTATTGTGAAGAAGGGCAAGAGACAGGCGTCTGAGAGATAAGCAGAGCCTCGTTTTCAGGATATCAGGCTGTATGTAAGATATAGATATGCCACAGTGCCCTCATACCTGTGTTAGGTCGTAGTAAACAGACCGAAACCTCTGCCCAGACATCCTGCAAACATGGCGACAACAACCACAGCCAGTTCTGGGCTGGACTATTACGCCTCTAAACTTTTTGATTCCAAGTCATCTTACCAGCCAAGCGAGGATTCCGATGCCGCTCAGCCGCTGTCTGGTTTCCCATCTCGCTACACGGGCGAACGTGTCTGGACTGGCTCAGAGATAGCATCCAAGGAGCATGAATGGACCACAGTATTGTCAGAGGAAGACCAAGACCACGTACTTAAGGCGTTGCGTCACTTTCAAGGTGTTTCTCCCGTCCCCCTTTGCCTCGCGAGACTCAGAGAGCTAAACGCGTGGTCGCACAGGCTTGAAGCTACACCCTCAGCATATAAGCCGCGAGACCTTTCCCCTCCCGGATGAGCTGCGACAAAGACTGAGAGGCATCTCTCGTGATGTCTACGAGGGTCGCGGATTTGGCGTCGTCCGTGGAATACGTCCCGAGATATTCACAGAGGAAGAGAACGTCCTGGTCTATGCCGGCGTCTCGTGCCATGTTGCTCCGATTCGCGGGTTTCAAGACGTGAACAGGGAGTTGATAACTTGTAAGTTTTGTAGCCTCTAGTCGAGCCTTTTTTCCCTTGTCTTCCTTCTTCTTTGGACGCGTCTCATTAAGTCTACAGGCCATGTTGTAAGTGAGGAGCTGAGGCCTGGGGCCGAGGAACAGGACCTACGGCCAGCCTTTACCAACGGCCGTCTTGTAAGTACATTCCCAGAGCCTCTGCATGAATCTCTCTCCTGATAAGTTAGGCATTTCATACAGATGTCGGCGATATCTTGTCTTTGTTCGCCATGGATGTTTCCAACACTGGCGGCGAGACCATGATTGCCAGCTCGTGCCATCTATACAACGAGCTTGCACAGACACGTCCGGATCTACTCCGAGAGCTAAGTGAAAACTGGGTTTCATTCCCGTGAGAGATACACCCATCTCATGCCGACTCTGTTGCTGAAATGTTCCAGCTCGCAGGACTACCACACCGATGGAACGCCGCTCATAACCAACGCCCCCGGCGATAAACTGGTATTCCAATACTCTCGCCTGCCCATAACAGGCTTCCGAAACAAAGGTGCCAATCTGACCCTTCCGCCGCCGACCCAGAAGCGTCTCGAGGCCATGACGCTGGTAGAAGACCTAGCTTGGAAGCACGCCCTTGCATTGCCCGGCCGACTCGGCGATATTGCCTACATCAACAACTTCTGCCTCATGCATGCTAGAAATTCGTTTGACCTCGACGGCGATGGAAAGTCGATGCCGTCCAGGCGCCATCTGGTCAAGATGATGCTGCAGGACCCAGAGTTGACGTGGGAGCTGCCGCAATCTCTCGCATGGTACTCGAAACGTGTCTATGGGCCTAACCAAGAGGACGGCGGTAGAAAGGAGAAGTGGCAGTTGAGCATCTCTTCGGATGAATCGCTACCTGATGGGCGCGTTTGGGCTGGTTCGGGAAGCTTCAACAATGGCTGAACGTGAGGTGAACGGTACCGATTGTCTCATGGGCAATTGTAAACTTTGTCATTGCGCTTTCTTCGCTCTTTGCTGCCTGTTTTCTACCTTCTTCGGTCTTTATCGTGTTTGCTGCCGAACGGTCAGCATGTGGACTACACGCCAAACACACTGTCTTTTAACTTATACAAGCACATGATTATTAACTCCACAAGATGGTTTGAGACCTCATTTGTAACGTACTCTACCATATCAAGTACCGTATCTTTGGGTTACTCGTCTGATGCTCCTTGCCTGGCCTTGGGTGGCCACACGTTCATGCCGGCTGCCAGGAGAATCACTACGGTTGCCATTACGCAGGGCAAAACTGCGTTGTTTGATCAGCATCCTTCCAGGCTTGTATCATAATACCTCACTTACGCAATGCATAATGCATGGAGTTCTCAAAGGCTGAGAGTACCAGGTCCCGACGACGTTCGTCTAGTTGTCGAAGGCTTTCCAAGCTCTTCATTGCATCGGAAATGATCTGATGGCCTCTAAGCAACATGAAGTCTCTCCAGATACTTAAAAACTGACCTTTTCTGTAAGTCCTGAGTGTCCGAGCTTTGCTCGAATACCAGACTTGGCAACAGCGCGCGTGATCGTAGACATCAAGGCTATGCCCAAGTCTCCGCCGAAGGTTTCAATGAGATAATACAAGGCCAAAGTCTGTGGCCACCCTAGAATTATATAAACACGAGTAAATCAAGTAGGGTTGGGAGATCTCACATTGTTTCTCTGTACTCAGGAGTGTTGCGTACAAGAGGCAGCTTTGCCATATGCCGGTACACATGCCGAACCCCACGAGAAGGGGCGCATACCGACCGGACTCGGGCTCTGGGGTAGCATCAGCAACATTAGACAGGAAGCATAAGAGAATCTTCCTTACTAATAACTCTTGTCGCGAAAAGAATACAAAAACATTGCAGTAGCAACGCATTGGCGAGCATGATTCGTTGCACAGGGAAGTAACCCGTTTTGACTAGGTATCCTCCGAGCATAGCCCCAACAGGGAAACCTAGAAAGACGCAAGTTAAAGCCCAGTTCTCGAAAGATGGGCCGTCAAAGGCGCGGACTTGAATGTAGGGTGGTATGATGAACACAATCTTGTGTTGCAATTAGACTTGTACGAGTTTGGCGGGACAGCGCACCTACCGCGTTCAGAATAAATATAACTGAAAAGACCTGGAATAGTACTCGCAAGTACACGGACTTGAAGATGGGTGTCATGTTAATGATGGGAGCTGCAGCTACCTTGGTCTCAAAGAACACAAAGGCGAGTATTGAGACAGGGCCACATATGAGAAAGAATATCTCTACTGGATGTGCCCAGCCCAGGAAATTGTCCCCAAGGTTTAGAGCGACAAGTGGTGTGGTTACGGCCAAGACTAGCAGCAACCAGCCTTCAAAGTCGATACGAGGCAGTTTAGAATCGCCTTGGTGAAGCAACATCGACCCCGAGAACTCTGGACGTGAGCTTATCTTGACGAATGAAAGGTAAAGAATAGCGAGCCCCATTAAGGCCATGGAAAGCTCGAGATAAAAGACACTGGCCGTTGTTAGTCTACTTAATGACCTTGGCTGTTGCGACCTACGAATGCCAGCTAAAGCGTCGGTTCATCCAGGCACCAAGAGGGCCAGCGGCCATGCTGGTGGCCATTTCAACACAAGTTACAAAACTTTCCCATATGGCTAGTTGTTTCAGACCAACGATATCTGTTGCCTCAAAGTCAGCGGGTAGTCCATAGCGATATATGAGCCACAGACCGTTGATGATGATCATGGAGAACAAGGTGATTCCAGAAGACCCAAGTCCGAGAACAAAACGTGAACAAAGGAGCTGCCAGAAGGATTGACTTGCCGCACTGCAGCACCCAGTCAGATGATTTCAACTTGGTATTGCGACGTGCGTACCATAAGAAGGTCCCTAGGGCAAATGCCGAATAGGTCAGAAACATCATGCGGCGTATACCAAACGATTTAAGCAAATACGAGTGCTGAAATTTGTTAGAAGATTCATTTAGTTCTGGCGCTTTGACAGACCAGTGGCACGAATATTGCAGAGCATATAGATGCTGTGAGCTGTATCCACGATGCATCTTTGAAGTGACTCAACTCAGAAGCTTATTTTCTCGACCGTCAGTCTCCTCATAGACAAAATAGAAGGCAAGGTAGTGACGTACCAATCCGTGCATAGCTTGTGGAAAGGAAGGCAATGTCGAATGCCTTTGTGATGAGGCTAGAGTTGATGGGTTTAGCCAGGCGCCAAGAATAAACGGTGCGATTTGAGCGCACCCGGCTAGGAGAGCAGGTCCTATAAGAACAAGAAGCCCTGGCCAAGTATCACTGGCTTCATCAGGGGCAACCGTAGTTGACGATGGCAATAAAGGTTCCGTCTCGGTGCTTGCGGGTTGCAACTGCTCCTGGTCATTCCCGTGCGAAGAGAAAACTTGGCCGCCCGTTGATGTCCGACGTTGCATATTTGTAGTGAAGGGTAGATTGAGTTGTTGGGGGGTGGTTGAACGTAAATAAATAATTCAGGCAGCGAGGGCTTCGGGCTGAGGCTTGAAACCTGCAGGCATCACGTGGTACCGCCGTGTCACCTCGTTTGTCTCATTTTACAAGGTAACTAACCTCCAAATAAGTATTTTTCTCGTTCCAACAGAATCTATCTCTTGATTCATAGCTATGACCCCTACCTTTGCATCAGCATTCCGCTCAGAGCACTTGACATACCGTGCCGCAGACAACAACCAACATGTCAGGGACTTTATCCACGAGGAAATGGACAACGACCCTACGAGCATGGCCCTGGGAGGCCTCGACGTGGTGCGACCAGCGAATACCAGACACGCCGAGAGAGTCATAGACCAACTCAACAGCTCAGACCTGGGCGTCATCATCTATCTCGAGACGGTCCCCATCGGATACATGTCTCTGGGCTGGGGCGGTCGACCCTCAGCGCAGTCGCATCATCGCTCTACGTCTCTGGGAATTTCACTGGCGGCTGCTTACCAGAACAAAGGCTACGGCTGGGAAGCCATCAACTGGGCCTTGGACTGGGCTTTTCGCTGCGGGGGATATCATCGTGTAGAAGCTGCGACGGTCTCGTACAATGAGCGCGCGTGTCACTTGTATCGCCAGCTGGGATTTGTTGAAGAGGGCCGTAGCCGTGAAGCTTTCTGGTACGACCGCCAGTGGTTCGACATAATTAACTTTGGCATGATAGAAAGTGACTGGGCAGCCTTACCAAGGCAGGAATAACCTGGCTATTACAAGTATCATTTCTAGATTCAAGAAAAGAATATCATCCGATATACCCATATCATTACCACATTCTACCCTACGTTCCTCCAAGATCCGCTAATATACCCCCTCACACTACAACCCTGCTCACCGTCAATTGTCCAATAGAAGTACATCCTCGCATCACGGGCATAGGTAAACAAGTGTAAAAAAGTTCCTTTCACTGGATTTGGCAGGACATTCGGCGATATATCCAATTATCAATTTGCGACCGATGTGGTGCAGCACGTGGCAAAAGCAAGAATACTATAATACGACATGGCAGCCACGAAAAGCAGAGACAGTTCTTCTCACAAGAGTATCTGTCTAGCAATCATGGTCGCCTCTAGCTTGGTTGGCCTGCTGGCTATCGCAGTCCAGACATGCTTCGCCAAGGCGGTCGAGTTAAACGTCCATGTCTCTGCGTACACCAGCGAGGTCGAGTCAGATTGGACAACCGTCTACTACTCAAGCCGTGATCCTCTATTAATTGGAAACGATGGCGGGCCTGATAAGGGGGGTTTTCATGTCTTCGACCTCAACTCCAAGTCCCCTCTACGCGAGGTGACAGCAGAAACACCAGGCCGCACCAAGCTGGTTACTACAGTGTACGGCGTCGACAGCAAGGACCTCCTCGTCACCATTGCCCAGCCAGACTCTGTCATGCGCGCTTACGAGATGCCCAAGTTTAAGCACATCAAAGATGCTGACCTTAAAGCGCTGGGAGATTGGTCTGCGCTGTGCAGTTGGAAGAGCGCTGCCGGAAACGACTACGTCTACCTTTTCGGTAAAGGCCAAGCCGTTCAACTACTTGTAAAGGAGAACAAGGAGTCGGTTGAGTTTGTCGAGGTATGCAGCTTACACCACGTTAAATAAACTACTGACACTCTCAGGTGCAAACATTCCCCACTGGCTTTGAGACATCTGGATGTGCCGTATCACGCTCCGAGTCACGCATGTATCTCTCAACAGACGATGACAAGACTGTTTATGTCTTCCCACTCAACGAGTCAACAAAGACGCCCAAGATCACCAAACTTGGCAAGGCGGAAGGCGATGTGACCGGACTGGCTATCTACGTGCCTAAGAAAGGCTCCGACTACTTGTTTATCTCGCAGAAAGACAAAATTGCCGTCTACGACCACACTTTTGAGCTCCAGGGAACACTATTCTTAACCGGATACGAAGACATTGAAGCCCAAGGCCTCAATATCTTCCAGGGTGCAACGAGCAAGTACCCCGCGGGTGCTCTCACATACGCCATTGAGTCAGAACAAGTCAACGGTTTCGGCGTCTCATCACTCAAAGAAGCTCTCAAGGAACTCGGCATCGAAGCAAACACAAAGTACGACCCAAGGAAGGTCAAGTTCAATCCCAAGAGCGAGCCCATCTGCAAGACCTGTGAAGGCAACGGATACTGCGTCAAAGACAGGAAGCAAAAGTGCGAGTGCTTTTCTGGCTTCGCTGAAAAGACCTGCAGCAAATACACGTGCACTGACAACTGCTCTAACCACGGGAAATGTGTCGGGCCCAATGAATGTAAATGCGACAAGGGATGGGGCGGTCTACACTGCTCCTTTCTCCTCGTCGAGCCAACATACGAAACTGAGCCGCGTCTCGGTGATGGCGATGACCCGGCGATATGGATCTCTCCTGAAGGTCCAGACAAGTCTCGCATCGTTACGACCATGAAGTCTGGGGAAGAGGCTGGGTTGGGTGTTTTTGATCTGGCTGGTAATCTTATCCAGGCGTTCTCAGCTGGTGAACCGAATAACGTGGATATGATATATGGCTTCAAAGCAGGTGACCGCAAGGTAGATCTGGCGTTTGCTGCGTGTCGAGCTAATGACACTCTCTGGTAAGTCAATCGCCCTGAGTCTGGTAATTATCTAACGATCAGCCTCTTTGAAATGCTTTCCAACGGAACACTAGCCAACATCCCAGGCGGTATACACCCCGTCGTCGAAGGCTTCACCGTCTACGGTTCATGCACCTACCTCTCCCCCAAGACCGGAAAGCAGTATCTCTTCGTCAACGAGAAATCAGCACGCTATCTCCAGTACGAACTCACCTCCACGTCCGGCGGAGAGCTCAAGACAACGCTCGTACGGGACTTTCAAGGCGGTAGCGGCGGACAGGTTGAGGGCTGCGTGACAGACGAGGAGAACGGATGGCTGTTTCTCGGAGAAGAACCGTCTGCTCTGTGGAGATATGATGCCGAGCCTGATTCGAAGGACGAGGGTGTCGTTATTGGAAGGGTTGGTGATGGAAATCTCTATGGCGACGTTGAAGGCGTAACGCTCGTGTATGGACCTAAGCCCGACGAGGGCTTCATCATGGTATCATGCCAAGGCGTCAGCGCATACAACATCTACCGCCGGGCTGAACCTCACGAGTACGTTGCCACGTTTACGCTCGTGGAGTCATCCGACGGCAAGATTGATGCCGTCTCCAACACGGACGGTATAACTGCCGTGGGAACAGCCTTGAACAAGGACTTTCCGTACGGGTTGCTTGTTGTGCATGATGATGCAAATCAGCTACCTAGTGGTGAGACGAGCGCAAAGGCGAGCTTCAAGCTGGTCAGCCTTGAGAAGATTTTGGGGTCCAAGGCGCTGGGCAAGAAGGGCTTGTTGGAGCAGGTTGACACGAAGTGGGATCCGCGGAAGTGAAAGGGCAATATTCTGAGTGTTCTCTGTGAATATCATCTCTCATTTGCCTCTTGTGCAAAGACCTTAGTTCACCCATCCTCCCAGGCCCCTGAAGCTATTCATCCCCTATTTAGGCCAGCCTTAACCATCCCAAACTCTCTAGAACAAAGAAAACATAACTATCGCTCGAAGTTCTATAAGCCCAGACTTTCTTATGGTCAAAGAAACCGCTCATGTGCTCTCTGATATTGAGTGGTCATCTATGGTGGCGCTTGCATGGAGTTGAAGTCGCCTTGATCCTCCATATGAACATGGATGTGCAGTCAGTGCTTTCGAGTTTCTTATAGAGATCTGGGGTAGTATTGCTTGGGACTCGGTACGAAGCTGGGTTGATTGGTCGAGCTGTTGATGCTTGACACTGGCAAACGGAGCTCGGGGGCCGTCAAGTACCGGCGTAGGATATTACCTAGCACAGACTACATGCCGCTCAGAGATGATCTAGGTAGTTAGTTAATGTAATAATACAATTGTCTTCTCATCTATTATGTAGTAAAGGAGTCACTTGGTCTTGCTCATGTACGCTGACAGCTCCCATGAGGCCTCGCCAACGCAATCGCACGAAACATTCAAACAATGCCACTCAGAATGACTCTTGTCTGTTCACATATCCACTTTACGTAGCTTTCTTAATGAAAGAAATGTAGTGTGTTTCAGCCTTGGCCACCGGCCGACGTTTGATGGCCGACTTACCCCTTTTGGGTGTCAATAGAACCTCAATAGGCACTGACAGTTGTGAATAAGAAAATAAGCGAACACAACGCCTTGGACCAACCAGTTTAAGCTTAAGATCGCCACAAGGATGTCATTTCGTGCATTCGCCTCTTGTAAGTAAACGCGATGCCGTTGAGCCGCATCATGACACCCACGTAGTGCATGCTTAGTACTCCGTACCAAGTCCGTGATATCAGTGTATTGGGATCAATAAGCCGCAAAGTACCCCTGGACTAAAGCTTTGATACTTCCTACAAGTGATGCATCCATTTTGCAGTAGCGGAGAGTTTCTTTCAACGAGTCTGCTTTCATCCTCACCTCGTGGTTGTTGCTCAAAAGCGAGCAGCGAAGCGGCTTATTGAACCCCGCGGTGTCAATAGCCTCAATAGACGGACGGACAAAAACAGGATCAAAGTGTTCGTTTCAACAGTCGAGTCACCTCCATCTCAACATGATGAACACAACACTCGAGATCTATAAAGAACAACCCAAGTCCTCCTCAATAGCTACCCTTTCTTCTCCAGGCTCGCACATCATCACAAGAAGGACAACGACAAGCTCAACAGCCAACCTTCAGACAACTCTCCAACGAGCACCGCTCTCTTTTACCTTTCTTTACTCTTCACAACACTCACTCACAAACACTCGACTCTCTCTTCATCATGAAGTACTCTTTCGCTGCTCTGGCCATCGCGGTCACCACAGCCATGGCTGCTCCGGCCCCTGAGCCCGAGGCCAACCTGGTGCCCTACTATCCCGGCTGGCACACCCCGTACTGCCACAACCCCTACAAGGGCAAGCCCTGCGAGGAGGTCGAGGGCAAGGGCGACAAGGAAGCCGACAAGTCTTGCAAGGCCGGACGCGAGTTCTGCGTCAAGTATCGCGGCTGGAAGAACAAGCGCGAGGCCAACCCTGAACCCTGGAGCATGAACATCTGCTCCGATATCCAGTTCTACTGCGAGAAATGGGCTGACAAGGGTCTGGGCGACGTGGGCAAGGCCTGCAAGGACTACGAGAAGCGCTGCTTCAAGACCAAGCGCGATGCCAACCCTGAGGCTGCCCCTGAGCCCTGGTGCATGTGGCGCGGCCAGCCTTGCTGGAAGAACAAGCGCGATGCTATCCCCGAACCCGCCCCTGAGGCCGCTCCCGAGGCCAAGCCTGCCCCTTGGTGCATGTGGATTGGCCAGCCCTGCTGGAAGAACAAGCGTGATGCCATCCCCGATGCTCAGCCTTGGTGCATGTGGCGTGGACAGCCTTGCTGGAAGAAGCGCAATGCCGCTCCTGAGGCCAAGCCCGAGCCCTGGTGTATGTGGCGCGGCCAGCCTTGCTGGAAGGTCAAGCGCAACGTTGGTCAGGCTCTCGCCGAGTCCCTCCACGCCTCCCGCGACGTTGAGCCCCGATCCGGCTCTATTCCCGCCGACACCGCCGACAAGGTCACCAAGGCCAAGCGCTCCGTCTCCGAGCTCGCCAGCATGATTTCCATTGCCGCTCGCGACGAGTCCGGATCCTACTTCGACAGTCTTGCCCTCGACGAGCACTTCCCCGACTTCAACGAGACCAGCGCCGCCGTCAAGCGTGACGAGGACGCCCTGGTGTCCAAGCGCGAAGCTGCTCCCGAGCCCCAGTCGATGTGCAAATGGTGCATGTGCCGTGGACAGCCTTGCTGGAAGGCCAAGCGTGCTGCCGAGGCTGTTCTCGAGACCGTTGAGGCCAAGCGGGATGCTGGCGACGACTCTTTCAACCCAGACACTGTCAAGGAGAAGCGAGACCTTCACGCGATCAAGCAGGCTGCTCGCTCCATCATCGAGTCTTTTGACGAATAAGTAAGTCTTGCAGAGGTCCAGTACTTGGTTGCGTATTCTAACATGTCGATTCAGATGTCGATAACATTGATGTTGCTCCTCAGCTTGCATCGTCAGTGATCATTCTTCTACCGGGGACATTAGTAAAACGCGCTTCAAAAACAGGGACATTTAAACACGCAACAGGCCATGCGAGGGATTGTTCTCCTTCTTTGTTTTCATTGGCGGCATTTGAAGATTGCTGCTCATATTTCTTGAATAACGGCGGTAGACTAAGGTTTGCTGCTCTTTTTGTACGAATCTGCCTTGAGCATGAGTCGAAATGGCCAGGATAGCCGTGGAAATAGTTTTATGAATCAACTGAATTGTCTCGAATAATTGCTTCAAATGTGAATGTGTGTAGGTAGCATGACATGTCTGAGCGACCGAAACTTGTCAATCATCGGACTTGGGCGCAGAGTTTTCTCGACAAGAGTCC
This sequence comes from Fusarium sp. NRRL 66739, assembly GCA_021655895.1. Lineage (NCBI taxonomy): Eukaryota > Fungi > Ascomycota > Sordariomycetes > Hypocreales > Nectriaceae > Fusarium > Fusarium sp. NRRL 66739. The sequence goes on from JAJJWO010000147.1 coordinate 117,029, forward strand.
TTTCTGGCGCTTGCAATTTGTGACAGCATAGTTAATGAATGCTAGACTTGCTTGGTTTCCAGGATAATCATCCATCGAGCCGGCACGACACAAGGCATCTGCCCGGTAGTTCTTTGGGAGAGCCTCAAGACAATCACAATCTTTAACATCCATCAGCACAAGCGAGGACCAGTCACAATACGCACAAGCATAAAATAAAATACTACGTCAAAAAGGCATGTACGTTCAATCATTGCGATCCTCCCCATGAGCGCCATTGACGCAGGGAAGCACCGCACCCAAGATTGTTCGATTTTCTCTCCATTCTGTGTTCCTCAGAATCGGTGGTCTTGGGCGCAGGTCTTGCGACGCACCTCGCATCAATATAGATAGAGAAACCTGAACGTGGTTATTTGCGTTGTTCAATTTTGAATTGGAGAAAAAAGAAGAAATGAAAAGGAAGGTTTTTTTTTTCGACGTTTGTTTTTGTACGTCGCCGAGATGGTGGGGCAGGATGTTGGTGCCTTGGATGCCTGATGCGCTAGGCTGCCGTCTGGCCCTTGACCCTGAAGCTTCAACAAACCAGCAAACACATCAGGATTTCGCCCTCTCATTCTTTTCTTTCAAGTGAAAGATTACAGTCTCGTCAGCCTTCTCTACTTGACATTCGTCATCTTAGATTTCGACGAGCATTCTCAGTCTCCTCATCCAAAACAGACGCTCGAGCGAGCATCACGCTTCTTTTCAACGCCATGAGGTGGTATCCTAGCAAGAAAGAGAGTTGGCACGGGTGTCTTTGTCCACCAACGCCGCCTGATCCACGACGTCGATCTCTAACTTCCATACCTGCAGAGCCTCTAAACGGGACATTTTTCCAAAAGTTTCCACTGGAAATTCGAACTCAAATCTTAGAATGCGCTTTCGGAAATCGCACGCTTCACATCGACCTCATTTTTGGCCGTCCGGCTGCCCAAGGATCAAGACCACATCACCATGCAGGGCTCAAGCAGTTGCCTTAGTATGGCAGCACCAAGGCACCCGACAAGGAACCTTTTTTCATTTATCCGAAGCAACCAGAGAGGTGGATGTCGAGAGGGTCTGTCTGCCATCGACTGCCGCCTCCTGGTATGGAGGATCCTCGCGGGCCAGGGTACGATACTCAACCGGGCAACGATGAGTGCGTTTTCGGATGGAATGGTCGTTTCGTTTTTCATCCACAATGCAAGCATTGGCCCGGCGAATGGCCCCAGAAATGTTATGTTGGTGTCATGGGGTGGTTACTCTCTTGCCGACAGGCGTAAGACTCTTATTCGGTCTATCATTGAGGCTTCCTAATTAACATCTAACACAGTTATAAAGAGGGAATCGAGGTTTTGTACTCCACCAACACTTTTCACACGGCCAGTAAGGAGATGATTATACTGAAGCTGAGTGGTTCGATGCCGCCACAGCGACTCGAAGCCATCAAGTCGTTTGAGATCATATGGGACTTCGCCCCCTGGCTTGATACATACAGCAAAGAGCCAGCACCTTTTTCCGGCCATAAGCCCTTTCAGGTGCTTATGGACACTATCCCTGGTCTTTTCCCTCAAATCAAGCGACTTTATATTGCCTTGCAAGGAGATTTGTCGCCAGAAACCGTTGAAGGAATCCGACTGACCCGCCGTGGGCGCAGCAAACTTGTGGAAAACGAGATCACTGAAAAGGTTGACGACATGGTCCGTCGTCTCAAGCCTGATGTCGACTTTTCAATCGCCTTTCCGACAAGCACATATGCTGTGCATAGACATCGCGCTTTGCGTCGCGGTCTGACAGTAATGCAGAGGCATGAAACCGGCGACGTCGAGCGGTATTGGCGGCCACTATCAGATTGCTTGCCGCGAACTGGTTACTGGGTCTGTTTGGGGGAGAGAGATCTCAGGAGACAGGACGCCACTGCAATTCTAGGGCCCAGGGTCATGCCAGCACTTCCTCGTGGTGAAGAGTATGATGTTTTCTTTCGGTAGATCGAGATTGCGACTGGGTATTGTATTGTCAGGAATGGGAATACGGTTAAGCAGACAGAGAGTCTGGTTCAAAGCTGGGTATTTATTACCGAGGAAATAATTTTACCATTACTTATTCAAGCTATCTAGAAAGCATCTTTTACTCGCGTGCAGCACACAACTTGAGCGCGTAAATGGCAGAACCAAAACCCCAATGGCCTAGCCACTGTGGCGAAGCTCTTCCTCTCTATAAAGTCATATTAGGCAGTAAATAACGGCTCACAAAATGCCAACTCGGCTTGAGATGCCGCATGCCAGTTTGGTGAAGAGCTGACCTGGCTTGGCGCCTCGTTATCTACCCTGCAAGTTGAGCAGGGCCAAGACATGACGTTGTGGCAGTGCACGCAGCCTTGTATCATTAATCAGTGCCTTGATTTCAATATCTAAGCTACTAGGTATTGAATTTATTTAATCCTCCTCTTTTACCCCTTTGCAACTTTGCTGTAGGTAGTACATCTCCATCACCTGCTTCGGCACAGCATTAGTTAGGCTCACCTTAGCTTGGCTGCCCCTCACCTCGTCTCACCTCACTTCTGCACCCCGCAAACGTCATCCCAATGGCTTCAGAACTCGCGGCTCGAATCGGCGAGTTCAACCCCTTCTCCAAACACCGTCGCTTCGACAGTGACGAATATGGCGAGGCCATTGACAACAACACCGTCGCTGGCGGCGGCCACACAGGGCGCCGCTTCGCGACAGACCTCAGAGTCAGCGCCGCCCTGAGAGAATTCATCGCCAACGAGAAGATCCTCTCCAAGAGGGACGCAAAGGTCTACTCGGAAGACACGTCGCGGGCGCTTCTGGAGCTTGTCAGCAAACCGCACATCCGCGTGCCTCCAGAGGTTACGGATAGATCACATCCCCTGCCCGAGTACTTTATCAGCTCGAGCCACAACACCTATCTCATGGCGCATCAGCTCTACGGTACGTCCTGCGCGACGGCATATGAGACCGCGCTCAGGACGGGTGCGCGATGCGTAGAGATCGATGCGTGGGACAACAGCGACGACAGGGACGAGCCAAAGGTCACCCACGGCTACACATTGGTCTCCAACATTTCTTTCCGTGAAGTGTGCGAAACAATCCGCGACTCCGTGGACAAGGAAGCACAAGACGCGCAAAACATCCCCGGCTATCGACCCTCGCCTGTTCTCCTGTCGCTCGAGAACCACTGTGATGCCTACGGCCAGATGCGCCTTGTTAACATCATGCGCGACGTCTGGGGCGATCGCCTTTTGGACAAGGCTGTGAGACATCTCGGCCACGAGGAGCAGGCTGGCTCCCACCACCACGTCCGTCTGGCAGATCTAGGTGCCAAGGTTGCCGTCATTGTCGAGTACCACTTCACCGACGAGCCTTCTGACAGCGACAGCACCTCAGACGATTCGGAGGATGAAGAGGAAGAGAAGGAGGCGCGCAAGAAGTACAAGGATAAGAAGAAGGAGGAGGTACCCTCTATCATCATCCCTGAGCTCGCCGAGCTAGGTGTCTACGCTCAGTCCGTCAAGCCTGTTGACAACTCTTGGTTCGAAGACGGCGATCTCAACAACGGCCCTCACCACCATCTCATCAACGTCTCCGAGAAAGGCTTGGCATCTCATCTTCCAGACCACGCAACAAAGATCGCCCAGCACAACGCCCACCATCTTATGCGCGTTTACCCCAAGGGCACCCGCATCTCATCCACCAACCTCAAGCCCGTTCCGTACTGGGGCATTGGCGCTCAGATCTGCGCTCTCAACCTACAAACCTTTGGCGCCAGCAACCAGCTCAACGAGGCCCTCTTCAGCGGCACCGACGGCTACGTCCTCAAGCCTGCCGCCCTCCGCGCCGGCGGCAACGGCATCCTCAACAAGGGCCGACAAAAGCGACTCCGGCTGCGCGTCGCGGGCGCCACCGACATCCCGCTGCACGGCGACTCCGAGGCCGACTCGATCAAGCCGTACCTGACGTGCACACTGTACCACCCCGACGACCTCAAGAGCGACCCTCCCAAGCGCAAGACGTCGCCGTACAAGCAGCACAAGATAGGCTTCCTGCACCGCGGGGAGAACCCGGTGCCGACGGAGCCGATCTGGGACGAGACGCTGGAGTGGGAGTACGAGGACAACGAGCTTGTCTTCCTGCGCATGCTCATCAAGAGCGACGACAGTTGGACGCGGAACCCCATGTTTGCGGTGGCGGCGGTGCGGTTGCTGTATGTTCAGCAGGGCTGGAGCTTCATCCGCATGTTGGACCTCAAGGGCCATGAGACGACGTGTTCGGTGCTTGTGAACTTTGAGATTACTGATGCTTGAAGTGGTTTTATGAGATTACGATTTATATGGTGTTTTATGAATGATGCAATTTAGTTTTTGATGGAATTATTGTTGGGTATATACGTCACATTGTTTTCGCTTTCGATATCCAGTCAGTGTCCTTGCTTGAGGAAAACTCCCATGCGTTACATCCCAAGTTCTGTGTTTATGATGACGCGTATGCTTTGAAATGTCCATACACAGTTATACACTGATTATAATGTTGCCGGCCGTGTCCGGATATTGAAGTGGGTCCAGGCATCCGGACCCGGTGATCTTCGGCCTTGATGGAAGAGAGAGCGACTATAGAGATATGGAGCGACAGCTAACTAGAATATCACTGACTTTAAATTTATATTTTGGTAGTTATAAGTATGGAATGATAGTCATCAGAACTGCTTGTTGATTAGTGAGTGGCTGTAGATAGATACTGCATCTAACAACTCAGCTTACCCGAGAGGGCCGAGATCAACCAAGTACATGGTCCATTATCTCAACTCACCCCTTGAAAACGTTTTGTAGCAGTGTTAATATACCTCAATTTTCTATGTACTATTCCAAAGTTACTTATTGTGAGACTGGATATTCAGCTTTCTTGCCTTACAACGTTTTGATCAGATTCACCATGACGCAAATCTCTGTCAGCTGTGCTTAACTTCCGAACGCCTTCGGATCTAACTTACACCCCGACTAAGGTACCATCGCACTCAAGGTCTTAAGAAACAATAAATAAAGCCCCAAAGCGCAGTAACTAAACCATCTAGATCGTTCAATTTATTATTCATCTTGCTATCAGTCTTCATACTATTCCCGTAAGCTAAACACCAAACTACAACATGGGCATCATCACCACGTTCCTTGCACCAGTTCACCTCCTCTCCTTCTCAGCCCTTCTCGGCGCCCAGCTCTACCAAACCTTCATCGTCACAAAAGTCGCCTTCAAGCACCTCCCTCGCACCCCCTACGTAAACTTTCAGAAGCACATATTCCCCATATTCTTCCACAGCCAAGCGATTCTGCTCGTCCTCACAGCCGCGACTCTCCCGCCGTACGGTCCGCTGTCCCTGATAGAGCACAAGCGCGACTGGATCCCATTTGCTGTATCGGGTGTTATATCGGGACTGAACCTCGCTGTTTTTGGCCCGAGGACGAGAAAGTTGATGTTGGACCGCGTTGAGCAGGGTGAGTTTAGTTCTGTCGGTGTTGGGCAAAGCTAACAAGCACAGGGACTGTTGATGCAAAGGCGAGGGCTTTGGAGGGACCGAGCCCGGCGATGGAAGTGATCAAGAAGAGGTTTTCTGTGGCGCATGCTATGTGCATTCACTTGAACTTGATTGGTCTTGGAGCTCATCTTTGGTATACTTGGAGACTGGCGTCACGTCTTGAGACTTCTCCATAACCGACAACCATACATGCTCTTGAGGGCGGCGACCGACAATTATTCTCACCAATCAGGCAAACAGAGTGGTTTATATTAGATCGTTACTGTATAGCGCCTCAATTCTCTACTTGTTCTATCATGATTGTAAGGAGAGACTAGAGGGAGGGTGATAGATATCTCTATCTTTATGGCTGCTTGCATAAATGCCCACTGCTTGCATTTTTCGTTTCCTTCAATCTTTATCTAGCGACCATCATCGTTCACTCACCATCTACAGACACTTGTTCCCATTAATGATGCTCAACGTCATTCTATGTATACTATCTCGCAGAGGTCAGCTTCCTATTTCAACAAGTCGCACACTTCTGTCACCTTTCAGCATCAAACCCGATGCTCACACAATTACCATACTCGACATCTTTACCGAGGCGAGGAGGTACGCGTACGACAAGCTTGTTTTACTACCAACCCAAATTTTCAGTTTCTCAGGCCTTCTCCATGGTATCCACGCGCTTGAAGAACAGCAGTATCGCAACAAGGCCAACATTCTTGGCAACAAAGAAGACTCGAGCTGAACGACATGCCAGCAACTGCTAATAGTCTTACTCGGTATCTTCAGCTTCGGGATGAAAAGATTGGTTACCCGAAGTCCCTGAGTTGTTATTCCATCTATTCAGGGTGATGATGTACCCGGTAAAGACGAAGTGTTGTTCATCGATGGGAACTATCATCATATCATCCACAATGTTGAGGAACACCATGAGGAGGATAAGTCTGAACATAGATGAAGGCAATCCAAGGCGGCCGAATCATTCGCTTTACCTCATCAAACAGAGTCTTTCGCCAAAGACTCCGAAGTTACCGACACTGAAGTCGGTTATCTTGTCAACAGCATTGCCATGATGGAACTTTTGTATGGTGACGACATTTGTATAACAACCAAGGCTCAAGCTCAACTTAAACCTTCCATCTCCAAGGGCCCCTTGCTAGAGAAGTTAGTTTGGATTACAAGGATATCTGAAGCGGGGGAATTTGGCTAATGAAAAGTTAATTATGATACGGGCTGGTTGTCTTGAAACTTACGACTTATAATGTTGCATTGAAAACTTTTGTATCAGCCTGTTTACACGCTCACCTGTCTCTATATTATACCGTCACCGTCATCCTCGTCTATACCATCTCTCCTGTCTAGCTCCATCAAATCCCGACATGAATCAAAGCCCGGTATCAAGACGGCAGATAAACAGCCATCTCCAACCCTCCCGAATAAGCAGTCGTAGTCGTCTTGAACCCATTCTTGGGATCATGTATATACTCGAAAAACTCCTGGTACAGCATCCTCGCCCAGCCCGTATTATCAGCTAGGACAATAGCACCCCTCTTCAGCCGCGGCTTGATAATCTCCAGCGTCGGCAGCGCAAGCGATGGCCAAACTATCTTCACGTCAGCATAACACTCACAGATCCCTGTGGTGAACTCACTGTCCAGCAGCAACATGTCAATCTCCTCTGGCATGCCCTCCTCCTTGAGCGTCTCTCTCAAATCACCCTGTCGCAGCTCGATCCACGGCTCAACCTCCTCTCCCGCCTCACTCCAGTGCTGTCTCGCCCTCGCAGCTTTACTGCTCTCCTTCTCGGTAGCGACAACCTTTCCCGTGACAACCTCACCCCTCTTCCTCGCCTCGTTGACATTCTGGCCCACCGCGAGGGCGAGATACATCGTCGACACGCCGAAACTCGTTCCCGCCTCGACGATGTTGCGCGAGTTGAAGCTTCGTGCAAGGAGATACATGAACTGGCACTTGTCCTGCTCCAGCGCGACAAATTTATCCCGCATGTGGTCCTCCGAGTTGGTCCATATCTCGCCGGAGATATAGAAGCTGAGGATGCGCTTGAGGTAGAACCAGTATTGAGATAGGGCTTTCTCCTGGGCTTCTGATACGGTGTGTAGGCGATCAAGGAGCCCGTGGACGCGGGGACTGGCCTCGACGGCTTGGAGGGCTGTTGCGGATGGCGCCATGGTGAGAACTGATGAGGATTTGTTGGTGAGGAGATTGTTGCAGTTTATATACAAGCGGGTGAGTCAAGACATTTTCCATACAGACAGTGAGTCAAGACTCGACCTGGCCGCTGCCGGCAATATGGAGATGCGATCTGATCTTTTAAATCTGATATCCCCGAGGCCGAACTATTGTCCCGGAAATGAACCCATTCCCACTAGTATCAACCCAAATCATGTGGTATTTTTGCACTTATTACATACGACAAAGAGGCACTGGATTAGAAACTTGTATGTTGGTGTAAGTCAAGGGAGAAATCTCAAACAAACAGTCTTGCTCTCATGCTATCAAAATAGCTTAAACTTACTGCGTTTAGCCAACGACAACAGTCACACCCGCGCCTCGTGTCTTAAAAACCATGATTACCATGATATAAATGTAGATATTTAAAATGATCATTCAAAGGTCATATCAACACCATATTGCAGATCCGAAATTGCGGATAGACCCAATCATTATCCCCGAGCCCGGAACCCCGGACTTCGGTCTCAAACCCGGCCCTAAGCCCCGGCCGTACATGACTCCCTCTTCCGATATCCTCTCCGACCCTAGACCATCCATGCACGGCACAGACCCTTACCGGACCAAGAACGATGTAGTTAGCCGTCAGGACCTATCCCTAGGCGCGTCCACGGGGATACAGACAATAAACATCAAACACCCGCCGCATAAAACCGGCCTTTCGGGACGCATAAGCGCCCTTCTACCAGCCCTACTGCAGGCTCATGTCGCACAGTCACCCTCAAACATGGATATTTCAACGTGCTCGTGGGTGGATATGTCTAGTTGATTGCGGGCGTCCTGCTGCGAGCGATGTAATGTCGTGCGCCTGCGTATCAAGACTCGGTTTAATCGATCGGTTGCAGGCGGTAGTGACGGATGGAACTCAAATTGCTCCGTGGGCAGCAACTTCAACCATGCCAGTATGTTATATAGTGTTGCACAATCAGGCTGCAGAACAGCCAAGTCGATGCATCGACTCAGCCTTGTGTCCTCTCCAGAATATGCCAAAGTAATGGCAAATGGTATCACTGATAAGCTGACAATGACAAAAGATGCAGCCTCATAGATGCTCAGATCCTCCTGCTAAAGACGGCAGGTATACTATGGCACAGTCATCTTTGCTTCGCCATGAAAGAGGCTATCTGAAGCCATTCAGTGAATGCGACTTCTCGGAAGCCCCATTCAGTTGCGGACCGAAAAGACAAAAATACCCATGGGGCTGATGCTTACCAAGTGGAATGAGGCCTGCAACCTAGGTAGGCAGAAATGCAACAGTACGGAGTACTGAACTTTTGAACGATATCAAACCACGCGTTACTCGCCCTCTCACTGAAAACTTCATCCAAGGCTGACAAGCGGAATCATGGTGAGATGGGCCAGGATTAAGATCTGCGCTCATGTGGTATAGTCGGTTTTCAACGCCCACTCGGGCAGATATTTTAAGGCCGAAGGGGTCATGAGGAAGCTCTAGATAAAGTCAAGGTCGCACCGATATGCTGCTGTATGCCAATCAATTTATGGGGGAGCACCAGTTGAAGACATGTTTGGTCTGAGTTGGTTTATGTCGTGGCATCGACATGTTGGCTAGTGCGCAGCAAGGTCGCGACAGCACGGGGCTTGGAGGCATTCCTCTCTCAAACACATACAAGCAAACTGCCGATCTGATAGCTCAAGAGTGTCGCTTGACAAACAAAAAGAATGCGGATAGCATCGCGACGGATAGTTGCGCAAGAAGCGGGGGGCATGGTTACACAACAGAAAGTGCTTCCTATGTAAAAAGGAAAGAAAAGAAATATAGATGCGCAGTTACATACATGGGGGCCGTCACAAGCACTTGAGACAAGGTTCCCAACGATCTAAAAAGTCTGAAACACATCTCCAAACTCTTGGATGCCGATTCAGCCGTTGACAGATGGTGCTGCTGTCAGCTGCAGTGGGCGTGTGCTTGTCAAACCCAAGGGGCGTCTTGCTTGTGTACTCCGTAAACGACAGATATTCGCGATAAGTGACAAGCGGCGTTGCATCGTTTCAAAGGAGCTTAAGGTTGTGGACCTTCTATGGAATTGTGGCATTGACCGAACTTGACCAGGTGAAACGCATCAACGGGAACCAAGATAGCCGGCGTCAGCCACCCGAGCAAGACGGGCCAGGTCAGGCTAAGCCAAATCAGTTCCCGGGCTGAGACAAGGCTCATGGCTCTCGTCCCTTCACATCTTGTCAGGCTTGTCCACCGCCAGATTGACGTTGTCTATCACGGGGACCCGAGCCAAGACGTGTGGGCGGGGCGGCAATTGCCAAGAGCCGACGATGAGTGGGTTCATGACAGAAAAGGAGAAGGATTTCCGAGATGGACTCGAGTATGTGGGACTGACAGCGAACACTGGTCAGTGAGAGTGAGAGGATCGGCAGCAGTTGAGGGAAAAGATCAGAGGTTTGCAGGACGTCGATCAAAGGAGTTGAGCCACTAGAGTCGTGTTTCAATGAATGATGCCGACATAAACAAACGACATTCTTTGTTGAGGAGCCGCAACCCGTTGGCTTGTCGGCCTTTTCTCTTTTTCTCTCCGGATCATCGTGAACATCCTCATGAGACTCACCGGCGACAATAAGAGGGGAAGACTGCCAAACGATGTTACCTGTCATGTGAGACTCGCAAGCTCGACAGGCGAATCGCTGTTAAACGACTGTGACACGAGCTTTGAAAGAATGGACTGCCCCCCATCACCCAATTTTTTTGTCGAAGCGATACCCAAAGACCCTTATTAAACAAAGAGCTCGGCCGAATAAGAAGCCCCGGGAGCTATGCTCAGCCCGCAAGTCCGTTAGCAAGGCGGAAGGCTGCCTCTGCCTCGGGGGCTGAATGACGTTGCGGAATCAGGGTGAGCCCATCAAAAAGATGAGGCCACTGTGAGCGTATCGCCGTTGCTGGCCGAATTATACGACCTCTCACGATGACTTCACTTGTCAAGCTCCCTACGGGGAAGATCCAGGGAAAAGACTGCGACAACAACGGTTTGGTTGCAGTTGTCTTAAACGACACGACAGGTTCAAGGATCCTCTTGAGTTCGGTTACTACCGTGGCCACTTTTTTTTCTTGCACGTTTCGTCCCTTACGACACCAGGAGGATCCTTGTATCTAGACGTTGAGACGGTGCGAGGAATGACGAGAGAAATACGATATGCGGGCCTAGTTTGTCTTTGCGACGCGAAAGATGATGATCACTATTTGAGGGGGGACACGGAAAATTTGCAATACAAATCACATCCGTCTTGAACAGGCTGTGTTCTGTGCTGTTGGTCCCTGGTGAGCGTCAAGGTGCGCGATTGGGGCCTATGAAAGACGGCCACCGTTCTGATGACCTCTGATCTTCATTGTAGCTCGCGCTTCGCCTGACACAGAATACTGACCACTGGACGAGGTTGACGCGGAGGACTGCAGATCCATGACATCAACGGAGGAGGTACTTTGGACCCTTGTTACTGGGCGGTGCCTTGTGTTTCCGAGGAGGTCGGGAAATGTAACCCCAGAACCAGAATGAGAAAGGGATGAAAGAGAGCAGAAGGGTCAATGTTAGAACAGCCAGGGCTGATATGCAGCGCAATGCACATGTGGTGAAGCGTCGATGGTCCAAGAAAACGTTTACAGTAACACATCTGAAAGCTCGATAGCTGAAGCCACAACATGTAGGCACCCGAAGTGATAGTCCAAATGCAAGGCCAGGTACTGTACATAGGACTCGATGAAACCCTTGGCCGCTATCCAGGTGCTCCATTGAGTTGGGTTTGGCAGTTGTCCAGTCATGTGCAAGAATAGTCGTTTGGGTGACGCTTCAGTAAAAGATTTGCATCTTCCCCAGTCATAAGAGTCGAAAATCAATACCGAACTCGGTGTACTGACCGACACCGCTCTTGGATCCAGGAAAGACAGTGACAGACACTGTATTATGTATAATGGCAATGGCCGGCCGGTCTTGGGCATCTTGTCGCAGTTGCGTTCAACCTGCGACGGGATCTCTTTTTGGGATCGAGAGTGGACACCTAGAAGGTCCTAGAAGAATCAGAGAAGTCAGTAAATCGGGGTCTTAAGACGGTATGATTAACCGTTTCCTAGCAAGAGGATGAAAAGGACCAGTCAGTCTATGTATTGGCAGGGGAAACAAATTGGGTGGCTTGGCCTTGGCCTTGATAGCTGCCCGACGCCCGGAATAGTGGAAAAGGTCCCTAGATTTCAGAAGGCTCCCTCGCTGATGAGAGCAATTCCGAACCCCTAAGCACGCCCGAGGCTGCCTGTCCAGTGCCTGCCCGTACAGTAAGTAGACGCCAATGTAGGTAGAGAGGCAGGGATGCCAACCTAACAAGCGGGCCTCAACCACGGTGGCCTGCAAGGGCCAGCAATTGCGTCACGACTGAATGCTGATCGGTCAAATTTTGCAGGCTTCTCACGGGAGGCTTGGCTTGGGGGCTTCTGAGGCTCGGGATGCTTCCCTGTGGTCGTCTAAACTCTTGGCCGACCTAGTGGGCGGGGGGCTTGTTTGTTTTTCTAATTATTAGGCAGGGTGATTTTGATTATCGTGGCAATAGGGAGCGAGCGTGAATTGATGAGGGGTTTTTTTCGTTTTCCGGCCTCTGCTTTAATAATGACTTGCACAAAAGAGGCGTCGTCTTGGAGCGACAATCTCAATCTCAAGAGACTAAGGTGAAGTTGCAATGCAGAGTGAGGTCAATCGGCCGTGGGATGTTACCCGCTATTCTGAAGTACGTACCGATCCAGGGCGCGCCTTCCTCTTCCCTTTCCTTTTGGGGGCAGCCGAGTCGCGTGGGAACAGGCTGGTGCCACCGTCACCCAATCCATGGATGCTGCTTCCCAGTAGGTCCAAGTGCGGTGATAGACGCTGGGCCGCGACATTGAATGCCTGGGTCGAGGTACCGACTTCACGTCAGGCAACCAAGTACAGCTCCACTGGAGCAGAGTCAGAAGAGTACTTGCCCAGGGATAGCGCATATAGTACCGAGGGGTGCCGATCACAAGTCCCATGACTCCCTGTTCTGTCGTCACTATGTTTCCTCATTGGGAGCTGTCGACACCAGGCAATCCATCCAACCCCACTGTCTTTTTCCAAGGGTCTCCCGTTCTCGTTCTCCTGGCTAGTGGGTACTATAAG
>JAJJWO010000148.1:0-48172 GCA_021655895.1 Fusarium sp. NRRL 66739
TGATTACACATTGTCCTTACAGCTTAGGTAGCCTTGCACAAAGGATTGCTACTAATCATTTGCAAACGCTGATAGACTTTGACAAAGATTGACTAAGCCTTCTAGTGATTAATCACCAGAAAGTCTGTTTGATGCTTTTGGATATGATGAACTGATTAAGAACTTCCATGGCTGATTAACTGGTCAATATCTGTCCCTTCGTGGCGTGGAGCGGTTTGACTTAAGGCATGCCAACTTTTACGAAAATCCAGCAATACGAAACAAGCTAGACACTTGATGCAATGATTTTGTACTTAGGATCTTTTTTACTATTGACATTCTTTTAGTTTATCAACTGTAGGCCTTGGATGAACCCTTTTTCTTGGCTTCTAACTTCTATATGAATTTTTGCAAACTCTCCGGGGCCTACCTAACTCTCAACACCAACATTGAGAGATCGATAAAGGGAACAGCAAACTCAACCCCCTTTTCTCCAAAGTCTCCACAAACTAATGCACCAGGATAAACAAGCAATAAGGCCCAGGCACCAGCTCTAGGCTCAAGAAGCGAAATAAAGAAACTGACACACCAATTATACTAGCCATCTCCAAACAAAAGACGGTGAGGGCCATGAACGGACATGGACTACCGAATGTCGCTGCACTTGCATATCATGTAAAAGTCATGATTCTCTACCTAATAGTTTCTGTCAGACCGCCTACAATAACAGCTGCGCAGTTTTCACAGGTCTCGTTCTGTTCACTTCTTCGTTTGTTTAGACATGACGCTGCATTTACCGCAAACTCACTACCTACCACCTAATGAGGTGCCAGTCAGCCAGCCCACTATCACCCACTAAAAGATCCCACTGTAAACTCCATCCCGAGCCGCATCCGGGACTTTTCCCCCGGGGCCCCTTGTGAGAATTCACCCCTCCCCCGCCAGATGAGCTCCGCCTTCACTGGGCAGAGCTTTATTGGCACATGTTCTTGCTCCAGAAAGAGCTTGTGCCATGGACGGGCCGGGCCATCATCATGCCTCCATCATCCAACTCTCAAACAGAGGTAGGTACCTACTGTAGCCGGGCATCAACTCTTCAACCACCCACCGCCTCGAACAGTCAAACGTGGCCGCACGTTCCCGGCACTTGTCAGGCTGCATTTGGACGTTTCGTTTCTACCGGGCCTGTCGTCTACGAGAATATCCGGTCCGTGTGTCGAATCTGGCGGCTATAAACTGATAGCCCGGTTGGCTACCCTACCTGTACTGAGTATACAATCTTCAATGGTGGCTTGCATCAACCACGGACATATGAGCCATTTTTACCATGATTTCTTCTGTGTTCTCGTTTCCTTCACATATTTCTTCTTCTCTGCTACTCAATAATGCTATTTGTATTCTCATCAGCTTTGATGTCATCCTATCATGGAGCACCCATCTATGTATGGATGGCATGGCCTGTCATGTGCAGCATTCTTCACTCCGACGTGCCCTTCTGATGTGTGCATCCTTTCCTTTGTCTTGGCCAAATGTGTGGTTTGTCGACGAACTACCATTGGAGGCTGAGTACTTCTGCAACGGGTTTCTACGAGGTTCGAGACTGTCTTGACCTGGCAAAAGATCAGGCTCTCAATTTCTCGGCCCGGCAACCCCGTTACGACTGATCATGACTGTCTGATCCTGATACACGCAGCCATGAAGCTCTAGCAAAATCGGCATTGACACTCTGGGTAATACCTTGTCTCGAACAGCGGTTTCTCTTCTTTCTACGCTCATCCGTGATCAAAGTCAACACCTACATCATATCATCGCGCCCACTCAACTCCAACCCCACCGAGGGGCACTTCGCTGGGTTTCTGCCTTGAACGGCCAATAACAACAACTCTAGGTGCTGTCCGTCATCCGCTACAGATGTAGGGAGTTCTGTTAGGACCCAATTATTTGCTTCATATGAGAACCATATGGGGCCTCTAGTCGGGATCATCCAGGAACCTTGGCGGATAGTCCAGACGCAACAATCGTGATCTGTCAATCGTGGGCCCGTTGCCCCTCCACGTAGTTGACGATATGACGCAACAAAAGCTGGCAAAACACTAACTTAAGTGGCTCGCACGTAATTGAAAAACGATTCCTGAGACCAAGTAGACCAAAATATAGCCGGTTTGCTGAAGCAAGTCCAAGCACTCATATACTCTAGTTGCCCTGATAAATGCTCACAGCAAAATTCCACTCGTCCTGCTAATTCTATCTAGTAGGAGCTCATGGAAAGAATGCTCGCAGCCCAACAGAAACAAGTCGTGGTAATATAGTTATCCATCATTCTCATTGATACTCTATCCTGAAGAATTACATAAACAATAACTTCCTTTAACCCCGGATACCCCAGTACCTGCCACCCAAAATGGATCATCATTAACGCCAGATATATGTTGAAAATTTCCTCCACCTTGATGCGCTTAAAACCTGTAAGCGCGACAGAGATAAGATCCGCTTAATTCTCATCATCGTCAGCCGGAGCGCCCATCCCGGAGAACGGACACACTCCGCCGGCCGGCGCGCCGTTGGGATGTGGGATTCGCGATGGATGACTCGGCTGCTGCTGTTCCGAAGACCCTTCATCCTCGGTGCTGGATCCATCGCCAAGGATGCGCTTGCCGTGCAGGTAGCCTTCGCGCTCAATCTCTATATCAGAGTCGGGAGCTTCAAATTCGGAACCGTCCTTGACGTGCCATTTGGCCATGAGATCGTTCTGGATCCAGATGACCTTGTTGAGGGCCTTGACGAGCGCCGTCTTGCGCTGGATGTGTAGACGAGGGTGAGAGAGGATGGCTTCGGTCATGATATCCTGGATGAAGCCAAGACAGGCGCCGAGATGGACGTATTCGATGTGAAGGGGGTGCTTGCGACCGAGGCCAACGTGCATCATGCTGAAAAGAGTCAGTTCGCATGTCTGATATACGAGGGCTGGGATCACTTACCCAACCTTGTCTAAGTATTCCCAAAACTCCATTTTACTGGGATCCGAGCACAATTTGGTCAAGTAAGCGCGCAGGAACATCTTTCGGTGTAGAATCTGAGGGCTGTTCTCGTCGGGCACTTCATCAAGAGGTCCTTCGAACGAGGTACTGCGGGTGGTGAAAGCGCGGGCGGTGATGTCGTATTGGAGGAGTTTCTTGTAGACGATGTTGACAACGGCGGGGATGAGGGCCTTGACGTATTTTGCACCGGTGATGAGGGCTTCAATGTCGCCTGTTTGTAGGATGTTAGTTCATTCTGCTTGTCGTTTCAATCGCTTCAGGATTGTATGCCCATAGGGAGTGACGGTACATACGGCTGGAAAAGTCTAGGAACGAGTGGAGGTACTGCACACGAGCTTCGAGGTTGGTGTAGAGATCCTCGCGATCAATGTGCTTCATAGGTCGTGAATTCATCTTGGCTGTTGTGTTGGTATATGTGGTTTTGTTCTTTGGTGATATTGTTGCGCTGGCGATAGAGACTTGGAGCCTGGGTTTGTACTCGAGATTGACAGTACAAGTCGCTTATAAGATTGCGAGCCTAGGTATGGATATTGATGTCGCTGGGTGAGTCCGTCGCTGTTTGTTTGGTGCGGAGAGTCGGTTTAAGAGAAGCTCGGCTGATGCGATTTTGAGTGACGCAGGAAAACACAAGCAGCTAGATGGATGATGATATGATATGTTACTCACAAGAGTTATCGCAAATAACAAGCAGTACCTAAGCAGATCAGTCTAAGTCGCGTGTGACAAGGCAAGCCAACACTCGGTATTTATTTGATTCCCTTATCCTTGGTCTTTTACCCCTCAGTCCCTTGTCCATGGCAACTTTTTTTTATTTCCCTCTTCTCATCATACGCGTGCTCATGAGAGCTCTCCGAGTCTCGCCTTGCTCCGCCATTGCTTGTTGCAAGCTGAGCACATCGCACATCACGCCAGGTCGACAACATCAGGCGATGGTGAGGGTGGGCTGATGAGTGGGGCCGTCTCAGGGTCCGTGACAGCCGGACGCACCCGAGGAGGAAGATGATATTTTGAGTAGCTATGGGCTATTCTAGAGATGTTTCAGTTAGTGATTAGAGTGATTGATTAGAAATATCAAGATGTATAAATTGTACTGGACTGAGGAAATACTCAATGTTGAATTGTCCAGCGCTGAGTGAGTGGGCTGAACCATCGCGAAATGTGGAGATCGTTTACGGAAAGTTGGTTCAAATCAAGCTGATGTGATTGGACCGAGCTCTACTTCTGGACCGTTGGAGGCGCCGAAGGAAACAATCCCATCTTCTAGAAAATCATTCGAGATCTGCATAGTAAATTGCGATAGTTTCAGAGTACTCGTCAGATATGAGGTAGAAATCCCGACGCATTACTATCTTTGACAGTTGTACAGTGTATCACAAGTTAATGACTTCCTAGACTACCAATATGCTCAGCCTTACGAATTCCATAAGCTGATTCATGGGACGGAGTATTCATCTCCCACAGCTTCATGCTGGTAGTCCAGGCGCAATCCTTGCGGTTCAGCTCAAAGCAGAGACCACGATGCTAGATCTCATAATTCCCGTTATTATTCAGCCAGCAAGTGAATTTCTCCATCATTGATCACGATAGTTTTACATTCGTGATCCTACGTCCGTAGTTACAACCTAAGCATCCAAACTTTCAGGTAAGTGTTTAGGTGATGTACCATTGACTCATATTGAACGTGACGTGACACCTACTAGTTGGAATCTTCAATGTCAACCCAAAATCAACAAATAAGTTATACTAACAAGAGAACCAATCAGCTTAGTTAGGAAGTCACTTCTTTTGAATCCTCATCACGCACATACAGATCCATATTGCATGAAATCTGCGAGCGCTGGTTTGCTCCAGGGTACGTGTTGCGTGCTTACATAAAAAACCACCCACGTGACCATCTCCCACCAAATTCTCCTCGCAGGTTCATCGGCCTCACCTCGCTTCAACACCCTCCAACATCCGGGAATCCTCCGACAATCTGCCATCGCAAAGGCCGCGACCATCCAGTCCGGCGCCGTCTTTAAGGGTCCCGCTTACCCCAGCTCCGCCCACCGAGCTCCGCGCTCCGCCGCCGCCTTCCCAGGCCCGGCGCAGCCCAACAGCTCGCCGCCATGTCGGGCTCACCTCCACCATCGCCAACCTCGCACGCTACGGCCCACGCGTACGCGAGCAATGGCCTGGAGATGCTTCAAGCCGCCAGTGATGCGGCCCATGCTATCAACCACCACATCAGCAGTCCCCAGGCCCTCCAGCATGCCGCCGTAGCTGCTGCAGAGGTCGTAGGTCACCAGCAGCACCAGCCCATGGACCACAATGCTCCAGATGGCCTTCCTCATGCAACTGAGTTGCCTACTCAGCTTCTCCCTGGAACCGGGGCCGTTATGCGCGACCCTACAATTAACCCCAAGTTGACTCGCCTTCGACGTGCATGTGATATGTGCAGCATGCGCAAGGTCAAATGCGATGACTCCAACATTCCTTGCAGACCTTGTCGAGAACTCGGTGTTGACTGTACCTTCAACCGTGAGACAAAGCGTCGAGGACCACCTAACAAGCATGCTGAAGCTGCAAAGGCCGCCAAGCGTACGCGGGTAGAAACACCCACAGCAGCAGCGGCAGCGGCAGCAGTCTTTGGATCACCTTCGCCCCAGACAGCAGCCAAGACATTGATCAACATCTCCACCGAAGGTGTTCTTGATGCCGAGTCCATCGCGCCTATGCCAGTCCTGGAACTTCTTGTTGACGACTTCTTTACCTACATTCATCCCCTTGCGCCATTCCCCCACGAGCCTACATTCCGCCAGTCATTCGCTAACCGCGAGGATCGTACCAAGCCCGATTTTCTTGGTCTGTTGGCAAGCATGATTTGTACTCTTGTTGCGTCCTTCCCACGAAGTGCTCGAGAACATCTCAAGGCTCAGCACAGCACTCACCTCTTTCCTCGAGCCATTGTCATGGTTGAAAAATGCCGTGATATTGCGCTCTTGACACGTGGGAGCAAGTGGCCGCTCAAGCAACCGAAAACTCTCGATGATGCTGCGACGAGCTATTTCTTGGGACTGGCTTCAGGATATACTCATCAGTGGAACGCTTCCGGGCAGTTCATGGCTGAGACCCTTACACTCCTTCGCGAGCTGGGATTCAGTCGGCCCAAGCACCCTGGCGATCTGCCGACATTTGGTAACGACAATTGCTCACCAGATCCCCTGCCATTCAACCACGTCAAGGACCAGATTGGGAAGCGCATCTTTTACTGCCTTCTTCTCGGCGTGCGGTATGTATTCGTCGATCGTAGCCATGGATGCAACTTTACTGACAGTGGATCAGATCTTTTGCACAGCTTGGTGCGTCGTCTGCAGACATGGTGATTGCACCATCCACGCCTAGCCTCCCATATCCTGCGTACCCTGAGAATGTTGACGACATATGTGTACTCGCCAACCAGGTTATCCACCAGCAGGACGGCAGCGTCACTTTGTTGACGGGTTTCCGGTTCGCCATTGACATTTACACTACCATGAATGGCATTGTTAGTCTCGAGCTGGCTTATGGTATGAGCACTCTTCCTTGGGCTGATCAACGAATTCTGCTCCGGGATGGCCTCATTGCGGCCAAGAGCATCACCGATAATCTGCCACCGGAACTGCAACTTGGAGATCATGGTGACGAGGCAGCTACCTTGGCTAGCTTTGACGAATCTGGCATGCATTACGTGCCACCCGCATGGCCAAACAGCCAACCTGCCCACGACCTTCGCAACGCGATTAAGAACCAGCCCGCTCGGCGTCGGCATCTTCAGTATGAGATTCAAAAAGCCAACATCTTTGTCTCACAACTTGCCACCCGTTCATATTTTGTCGAACTTTACTTTGACCTGCGCGATGTTCACCTGGCTGAGCAGCAACAGGACAATAACCCCATCGAGGGCCAGTCAGAGGAGGAAAAGGCAGCCCAAGATGCAGACGAGAACGAGATTCATGACTTCATGACCGAAGAGCGTGAGCTCATCGTGCAGAACCTCCTCACAGTTCTCGGATCGATCTCACAGCGAAACATGGAACCAAACGGCGGATCGCTCATCAACAAGATCCGTCAAGTAGCATCGACCCTTCTCAACGACGCACCTGAGCGCAAGGGACCCTTTGCCATCAAGTCGGAGGAGGCCCTGTCTCAATTGATCAGCATTTTGATGAAACTGGAAAAGAACGGTACTGGCAGCGGTGGAGGAATTGATGCACAGGATCCGATCCAGATGACACCTCAGGACGAGGAAGAGGAGCTGCGACACTGGGCAGACCTCCGAGACTATCAACTACGATTTGCGGCGCATGGAGGATTCAGTGGGAACCTGTGAGGGACAGCTGGACCGAGTCGTTGGGTTGATGTTTTGAAACGATCCTGCCACGTTGCTTTTGGCCAAAAATACCTAATGTTAACGAGAGCGGTTAGCATTAATGTAAGATACCAATGAGTGTGGATGATGCTTCTGTAATTCATGTATGCTAGGTGGCAGTGGTTAAAAGCTGTAGTTTTAGAGATCCAGTTACGTGTTGACGAAGGGTTAGAGATCTAAGACATGCAACGGGAGAAGTCTCGGAGCTTTCAGATCCAGAAAGTGCGCTCTCGATATGTTCTGCTATGCATTGACGGTTATCAGTCCAGCGTTGATCATGTGAGAAGGTGTGAAACGTCACCAACAGACCAACGGGAGAGTGGTAAAGAAATTGGCTACTGTTCTGGCGAGAACCTGCCGCTACGGCGTGACAGGTATTGACAAAGGAATTCATAAAACAAACAGTATTCATCTATTATTGATACTCATAACCAGCAAGGGCGAAAGCCATGCGCCCGTCCCGAGAAGTTTAGCTCTCCAATGCAGCCAGAAGGAAATATACATCAACACCAATCATGACTGCCACTTAAATGGGTATCTGGTTATTCTCACTCTGTCGGCCTCGACGGCGGAAGCCCATCTGTTGGATTGTAGACACAAAGAGAATCCAGTTGATGATCCTGATAATTGGTTAGCAGTCATGTACACACGGAAATGGTTCAACGTACGCTAGTATCACCAGCAGAGCGATCATCGCGCCTTCAGAGTTAGGGCTCCGAACGTCGTAATTCATCATGTGATAGATAAGGATGGCAAAGCAAGCCGTGCTGCCGAGAGCGAGGATGAGCTGGAAAACAGCGTTGACGACACCAGGGACGTGGGACATGTGGTGCGATTCGCGACGGGCGGAGATGTTCATAATGATTCCCCAAGCCATCGAGGCTATAGCCTGAGAATGGTCAGCTGGAAATACTCAGTTGGGAAGCCTAGGACGTACAACTGGAAGGCTTGTCCAGAGCATCCACGAGCAACTATCTCCTATGCTGGAATTGCTGGAACAATGCTGCCGCGTGAAAGACCACCAGATGCCCAGGACGATGATTATGAAGGGAACGCCGAGGGAGAACGATCGGGCTGTTGATGTGACGCAGCCGGATCGATGAGTGCGACGGGCAGCTGCAGGAGGAGGAGGTGCTTGAGGGCCTGCATAGTATGGCTGGCCTTGATGGTTCTGATATGGCTGATCGTTGTTGTTTTGATAGGGCTGGTCCTGGCCGTTCTGGTACGGTTGGTAGTATCCATATGGGGGAGGGGGAGCATCTTGCTGTTGTTGCTGGTTGCCGTACGAGTATGCATAGGGCGGAGCCATTTTTGGTGATTATTTGGTGATGTCTGGGGATGGTGTTGAAGAATGTTTTGATGCTAATGGTGGATGGTTCAACGTGGAGAGATGTGACGTCGCAAGATTTACGGAATGTGGAGGATGGAGGAAGGTGGAGTAGAGTGGGGGTTGGTTTCAGTTGCCCGCGCTCCAGGGACGTGGGTGGACCGTGGGGCGGAGGATTTGCACTATAGCCTGTTTGATGATAGTCTATTACTTGGTAACAAGGACGTAAAATATATTAGAATTATTTACAAATAATAAAAGAAGCTTATATAAACTGGCCTAATAACTATCCTTAGGCTATATTATATTTATATATATACTTACTAATTCTTATAGAATATTTTGAGAAGTTTCTAATAACCTTAGGTATTAATTTCTTTACAGATAAGTCAGTACTAAACTAACAATCATGCAGGGGTTCAACTGTAAGTCTAAATAAGGTCAGCACTAAACTTGATCTACCACGGGTAGAAACATGCCTAATCTTAGGCTAGACAAAATTAAGAGCGTTCAAAGATATTAGAACAAAATATTTCCTTGTTATATCCCCTCCCTACAAGGATTGTTGAATCCCTCAGGGAGCATTTGGAAGGTATGATGTAGTTGAGAATTCTGATGGAAAGGTGATTATGGGATGCGTCATTGTATTCAAGAGACAACAAAACAGCCATATTATTCCAATTTCCTCAAGACCGTGGTGTCCATTCGGGAGCTCCAGCACTTTAAGCCTGCCTATCCTCCAGCGCCCATTCATCATACCCAGAAGACCTCTCCGTGCTGTCGTTCCTTGAGACACATCTCTTCCACATTAGAGGCAGACGAACTGTCAGCTTCTCACGCGCAAATTGGCTCTTGGGGTTGTCAAAGACCTGGTCCAGCTCCTCGAGGGTCAGTTGTTTTGTCTCTTCAACAAAGAAAAATATGAGGACAAAGGCGACCATGTTGAGGCCGGCAAAGAAGCCTAGCGTACCAGCCATCTCAAAGACAGCGTTGATGCGGGGGAGAAGAATGGTCAGTAGGCCTGCGAAGAAGAGATTGATGGAGATTGCGACGGAGGCACCCTGAATATGTCAGCGCGGGGCTTTTGTTAGAGGATGAGGAGTAACATACAGCTTCTCGATTCGTCAAGGGAAAGCTAGAAGAAATCAGCCACTGTTCAGAGTGTATCATGTATCACGTCTCAGCTGATTACGAACCTCTCAGAGGCCAGAGTAAATGGGATCGGCCCGAGACCTGGGGAATACGCCGCGGCAAACACTACCAACTATTAGCTCACGATTATAGACATGAGACAGGAACGCCGTACGGTAGATAAAGATAATGCCAGCAACAGACTGGGCCGTAGCTGCCTGGGGCTTTGGCTGGTCTCCGGTATCTTGTTGAGGTGCTACCGCGTAAGCAATCGTAGCAGCCATAAGAAAGCAACTCATCATGGGCAAGGTTGAAAGCAGCCAACGACGTCGTCCGATAATGTCGATGGATCTATTGAGTGGTTAGTGCTGTAGAGTGCAAGTATGGAAGTGTGTGATGGATACCTCATTGCCAACAGGCCAAAGAAGAAGTTCACGCCGCCTGTCTACCGTTAGCAATATATTGACTAATGGTGTCTTCTGTACAAACCAAAGCCGAAGCTGTATCCCATGCTTGTTTTAACACCGTAGTCGCTAAAGATTCCATCTGGAGAACACGTCAATGCGATTTGGGGGATATGGTTGAGAGCACATACTCGAGTAAAAGGCAAATACATTGACTAAGGCATCAGTTAGACCCAGGGGCTCAGGGAAAAGAAACTAGATGAATGCTTACTTCCACAGAGCTGCTGCGCCAGAGCAACAGTGCAGCTACTCCATACCGCATTTCTCAACCTTCGCCTCGTAAACAAGGGCTTGAATTGGGCCACAGAGAGCCTGAGCACAACCAGGATGAGGGACATATATGTCAAACCAGAGCTGGGAGTCCTGTTGTCCTTGACATAGTCTCTCACAAAACCTCCGTTGGGGTGAATCTCGCCTTCGTTGTGGCTTGTATCGTGGGCAACGCGACTCTCCTCTTGTTGAGTGGACCACCAGATGAGGAACAGATCACGAGTAGCTTGAAGCTGTATAGCATGAATTAACATGGAAAACAATAGTAATATTATATCGGAAAGTGTAACGCACTCTTGTCTGTCGAACCTGAAGAAGAATGTTGAAAGCACGATCGAGGTTGTAGTTTGGCGTACCTGGTCGCATGTAGAATCTAGGGCTCTCGTAGCAGAAGCAGACGGCGACGAAGAGGAGAAGAGATGGTACGACGGGTGCAGCAGCAATCCACTGCAGAGCGTGGTACCGCCCTCCATGTTCGTTGAGGCCGGTATTGGGTTGACTGTCCAAGGTATCCGTTGCGGCACCTATGACAAAGTTGATGACGAAGCCGATCATGATACCGCAGGCGACCCTAGGTCGGATTATTAGCTATTATGAAGGAAATTTAGAGGTAAAACTTACCAAAGTTGCCATGCGAGTATGGTAGAGCCTCTCCAGTATCCAACAGCTGTCTCGGAGGCGAGGATTGGAGCGCTGACTGCTTTGATGCCCATACCTATATCCAATGTGTTAAAAAGATGACCAGAAACCAAGAAACAAGAAACAAGGAACAAGAAGGCTTCAGGGATTCATGAAGAACTCACCTATTCCACCGACAATTCTAGCCCCCAAGATCTCCTGCCACGTTCTAGCAAAAGCCGAACCCAGCGAACTCGCAATGATGAGCAGCGCCGATAGCCCCAAAGCTCCTCTCCGGCCGAGGCAATAATTGACAGGCAAAGAAAGAGGTGCCCCAGGAAAAGCAGCAGTAAGAAATGGAATAGCATTCATGGCGCCTAGTTGCCATTGCGCACTGGAATCCGCCCCATTGCTCTGCGGCTGGTCTTGCTTCTGGATGTAGATGCCCACCGTCTCGACAAACAAGCTCATGGCGTTGATAGAAGACTGCACGTGACCCTGGAGAAAGGCAGCGAGGGATACTGTGCAGATGATAACAAGCATACCGCGTTGGCTGAAGAGTCGCTCGCGCTCTGCTACGAGGCTGTATTTCTCATCGGGGGTGAGGTCGACGACGGGGGAGGGATTGGAGACGAGGCCTTTGGAGAGGCGGTAGTAGTAGTTTCCATTCTTTGCTACCTCTGCGGCTCGTTCTACTTGATCTCGTTGGAGGGTTGGGAGCTGTTTGCAGAGAGTCGTGATGCCTTGTCGGAGGACGAGGTCTGATACTCCGGCTGATGTATATGTTAGCATGAGCTGTGCTGTGCTGAAGAAGAGGATTACCTAGAGAGTTGCCAAACTCATCTCGCGTGTGGATTTGCTTCTCGATCCATGCTTCTAGTCTTTGCCTGAGACCAGGCTTTGGGGCTTCTCGACTGTCGCTTTCAGACATGATGAGATTTGGGCGACTTCACGTGGATGTGAGGGTTCAGTTCAGTCAGCCTGAGTGGGAGTCGATCGTCGAGGGGAAAAGACAATTAAGAAGTGACAGCCTGATTTCATGATGTAAATTACAAGGGTCTTTGCATATACGGGTTGAAACTACCTAGGTAGACTATACCTACCCGAACAGCCCCCAACGACAAGTCACACAAAACAAGGCAGAATCATGATCCTGCAGCTTCCTCACCAGACAGTTTGCAGCACAAAAAGGAAAACAGTAAGCGCTACGGGACCACCTTGCGCATTCAGAGAGCCGATCAGCGGCAGATATCCCCAGAATGGGGATGTATCGCGTGGGGAAGCTTCTCTCAGCCCTATCGTTGATGCTTTTGATGGAGCCCGCTTCCCCGTGGAGTGTCTCGCATCCTTGTCGCGCTGAAAAGACATTGGACAAGAATCATCCGATGACTCAGGTGTAGCAAATCAGAGCCTGGTTGGAATGCGGGGGACGACGCATATATCCCCTTGCCTCGGGCGTCATCAGTCTCTAACTACTGCATTTCTCTCGATGGGGAGGTACCTAAAGAAAACACCATCAGCATCGCAATGGTCCCGCTGCCCTCAAAATGGCAGAGTTAGCCTCGGCCGTGTTGAGCTTTGTCGTCGCTGGCCTCGCTACTTGGCGCAAGATCGACAAGGTCGTCAGCTCCATCAGGAACGCACCAAGAGATGTCGAGCACTGGAAGGTGGTGGGAGCAGTTCTGCAGGAGTCGCTCAAGTTGATGAAGGCGAGGATAGAGCAGAGACGGGGTGACTTGACGGGGCCTGAACAGAACCTCTTCAGAGCCATCGACAAGTTCTCAAAGGATTTTATGCGTGATCTCAACAGACTCGAGAGAACATTACCAGCGACTGCAGGTGGTAATAGATACTGGGAGCCTCTGAGGGTGAAGCTACAGGAGGACTCAGCCTTGCTTACCCGGCTGAGCCGCAATGTCCAGATCTTTCAGCTGAGCGCATTTGGCCTCTCACTGTGAGTATCTCACTCCCATCATCGTAATACCTTCTGACCTTGCCCGCTAGATTAGATCCTCCGCCCGCTGCAGTTGGCGGCATTCGAGTAACCTGCGTCCACCAGTTCCTCGAGGGCCTCAGCGAAGAAAACCCCGAAGAACTAGAGATTGGCGAGCAACCAGACCTGGACAAATGGAGGGAAGCTCTCTACGAAGTTGCCGATGTCGCCGCCCAACGTGAATTCCCCGATCCCTTGCCCGCTGCTCCTCCGCATGCATCGACTACACCGAATGGAGATGCACCGAGACGTCCGTCCGGGGTCAGCGCCGTCGAGCTTCGATACAGATTCGAAGCTGCTGTAGCCCGTGCGACACGCATGTACAAGGCCGACTTGCCTATCATTGCCAAGAAGGCTCAAGATGAAGCATTCAAATACAGGAAGCAGATGCAGGATGACGATGCCAACGCAGTCAGCTTCACTGATGTTCTTGATATGGAGGTTACATATGTCAGGATCGTCAAAGCTTGCGTGCCACATGACGGCTCCTACAATGCCCTCGCATGGGAACGACTACAAAAGCTCAAGTCCGACCTACTGAACAAATCTGGTCCCGATGTCAACCTCGACTATCGCAGCGAGCAAGAACAGGTTGGAATTCTATGCGCAGACCTACGCGATCGCGACGGCGCCGAGCAGTTTCTGAGGTTGTCGCTCGATGCTTACCTCTCGAACCGAACCGAGTTTGCAGACAAGATACAGCGGATATCCATGTTAGTCTGCGAACAGTACGAGTGCATGGGACAATGGGACAAGCTAGATGCCTTCAAGAAGGTCCTTATTCGCGATCTTGGCTACGACCCTACCTCTGAGCCAAATGCGCCCGCCGAAACCATCGCATGGTGTCGCAAGATTGGATACGAAGCGGTCGAAATAGACGGTCGCATTCACATACCGGAGGAATGTTATGTTGACAACACACCACTTCATGAAGCTGCTGCGGATGCGTCCATTGGGATCAATATCGTTCAACAACTAATACCTACAGTTTACCACGCGAGACAAGATGCGAATGGCGACACCCCGTTACTCGTGGCAGTACAACACTCGAACGATCTCGCGCTCACAGCCCTGCTACGAATCACCGGCTCAGTACATGTACGAGATGCCAGACGGGGAACGCCATTGCACCGATGCGATAATGCAAAGATTCTCAAGATGCTACTTGAAGAGATCAAGAAGCCTGTCCATCACACCTCGTATGATGAACGAGGGTTTTCTCTAGTCGAGATAGACTCAACAGACGGATACGGCGAAACAGCCCTACACAAGGCATGCGAGAAGGGAAACCCAGACATGGTAGAGCTTCTAGTGGCAGAGGGTGCCAACGTTAACCTGGTCTCGGGCTCCAACGAGACGCCGCTGATGGTCGCCTGCGTGCCGTGCGAACTCAAGGGCAAGGGAAAACTGAGCAGAGAGAGGCGAATCATTGTTGAGACTTTGGTGAATCGCAATGCAGACACCACGTACAAGAACGATCGGGGGAAGCCTGCGGTTCACAAGAGTCTCAAAACTCGGGGGTACAGCGATGCCGAGATAGAGAGGATATTGACACCAGATCCGAGTCGGAGGTTTACGAGGAATCGCTCACAGCTAGCGAGGAAATCTACATCGACGGGGAGTGGTTCTGAAAGAACTTCTTGCACGACACTCAACTCTGGCTTACTAGTTGAGCTGGAAGCAGCGGTGCCCAACGGCCTAGGCTCGATGACTAGACCAGCCGAGTTAGCCAGCATACCGCGTTATGCACCACAGCCGCCTGGTTATCGACTAAATGAAGGCTCGACATTGTCAGATCTGCAGTTGGCTGAGCTGCCCGATACTTCACCAGTGTCATCAGCGGAATTATATGGAAGTACCGTGGCGGAATCGGTGGAACCTTCAAGTACGAAGTTTTTGAATGACAGTCGAATGAAGAGCATACGGAGAAAGTTCATGAAAGTACGCGGTCGCTGAAGATACATGTAATGTGGCCATGGCTTGCTTGGAGTTTGGGGTGCTGATTTAGACGGATTCAGTGGGAAGGCAAATGCAGGATCATTTAGCGGTACTTATGATGAACGGCGGTTCTAGATATGACTTTTTACTTTCAAGGAAAAGGTGGAAATTATCCAGAGAGTGTTGCTTGTTGTTTCCTGTCTTTTGATAGCAAAGATAATATGCATAGCGTATTGAAAGCATAGCCAAGACTCGTAACCAACTGCATGTGTTCTCGAGAGGTATTCGACTTTTCGGCTTCATAAACATCACTTTCGAAAGGGCACTGACTCATTAGGTCAATAGACTGAATATATTCCACCTAGAAAAAAGAAGTCAATGATTTCGACCAAAGACCGACCATTCACGACAGGACCAAATTCTCCTTGCAAGTACAAATCTTGACCCAGTCTTTGACAGAGAAATTGTCAGCGGGCGTAGGGAAGACAATGCCATTCGAACTCTGATGAACAGCGTTGAAGTAGCTGTCATATCGAATGATCAGATCCTTGACAAAGTCAACAGCTGTCTTCCTACGCTCCCTCGAGAGATCCTCGTCGTCCCAATCGACCTCAACAAACTCTTGGTCGCAATCGTAAAACATGGAGCGCTGGATCCGGGATCTCTTGTCGGCGCGCCAGCGGGAATTCCGGTCGATGAGCGAGATTTGGCAGCGAACACCCTCATCGGCAATGGCCTTGATGAGAGCCGCGAACAAGCCTCGAGGACTGCGCTCAAGGGTGAGAGCCCATATGGAACCAGGCGGGTCGATGTTCCACGTCTGATCAAACTCCAAAGCTATCTCTGAAAAGGCCAAACCTCGACGTCCGTGGTGGCCTCCCGTCATAGGAGATCGCCCGCCTCGTAGCCATTTGCGAAGGTGTCTGATCTCCATACCCTGGGAGTCGAAGCAGAAGACGTCACTGCGCGGATACATCAGAAGATCCCTTGTAGGATCTCCCAGGAGCGTTGTCGTAAATATCCCGCTACCATTGTGAAGCCGCCTACTCACAGGAAGCCAAAAGTCTATGCCGAAGTGCTTCAGCATGACCTCGCTGGACTCTCTACACGCTCTCCAGAGTCCAGCGTCCCAGAGAAGAGCGGATCTAGCTGTGCCGTGCTGACACGAGCCAGGGAAGCGGAACTTGATCGCATAGTTGCCGATGCCATACCTGGGCCCAACTTCAGACACGGTGAAGTAGTGCAGCCCAGCCTCTTCGGTGGGACGTATGGCTTCTTTCCAGATCTGGAGTCGAAGTTCGCAGGGCAGAGAGGGAAAGAAATGGAATGTGGGGGAAGACATGGTTGATGAGAGTAGAGGGTGAAATGTATGGCTTTGAAGTTGAGTGCTGGTGAGAGGTGATCGTTTCGAGTTGGAGATGGATATAGAGAAGGAGAAGGGAAATGGATCTAAAGATAGGGAAGTGATCTTTATATAGCTGACGATCTAGCAAGGTCTTTGAGTACTTGATACGAGTTTACATAAAATCTTTGAGTGCTTTTTATATGTACTCAACGAGTCGAGATCGGATGATGGCAAAGTGTAAATCATCCAAGTAATGAGACACATTCAATTATATTCAAATTATGCTGATCTATGGTGGTGAACTATCTAGAACAGATGAAAAATGCAAAACGATTGCTGCACCCAACGAGGGCTTGTTGTGAACTTGATGGGTTTGTCACACAGCTGTTTGATTCAACACCAGACGGGGGATAGGCCAGCATTCTTTCTCGCTCTTGACAGCTGCAATAAAATGCACATGTAAAGATTTTACATATACTTTTTTGAGTGCATTATGCAATTTAGTCGACAACCAGAGATTTAAGTTTCCATAATGCGCGCACACCGCATATACTTCTGACCTGGACTCTAATTTTGAGACGATGGCTGCCTTGCATGGTCGCCTTGTACAAGGAGCATCAAGGATATCATACTTGTATAAGACGCTATTCCTCAGCATTGATGGCAAATATTACTGTTCCTCTGTTGAGCCTTGGTGTCTTTTCCATGTGATTATGTTGCTTAATATATACTTGAATGGCCAGTATTAAAAGACAAGTCTTTGGCATGTCGATAAGTCCTTAATAAACAGCGTCAATCATACAAAGCTACTAATAGACAGGGCCCAGGTGTTTGCAGGGATTCAAGCTCCCAATCTGTCGCCGTACTGAGATGAGCAAGTTATAGAGTTCACCCATGACCTGATGGCTTTCTGCACCTGCTTTCTGCATCTTCATCGTGATCAATATTATGTTGAATAGGACTTTTCGAATGAATAAGAGTAATAGATGCAATATGAGTCCTACCATTCTCGTTTATTCAATACAATGAGTACGAGTTGAAAACTTTACTCCGTTTGTCTATAAGTAGCAGCCCTTTTTCCATCCTAGAGGATTTATTCCATATTCTCTTCATATCCATCAAGTGTCTCGTCAAGCATATTGTCTCAAGACCAACTCTTCTTTGACCAACTTGCTTCGTCCAAACTTGACACTACACATTGCTATACTCTCTTGCTGCTACACGCAACTAATCATTCTGCTATAAATCCGGCAGAGTATTAATCTGCTCGGATTCTGAATCTTTCACTGCACTTTTTGCTTTGTTCTCTTCTTCTCTCTGTCACATCACATCACCTCACCTGACATCACTTATACCAAGAAAGCCTTCTGGCGTGGGTATTTGTTATTGTCATCATCAAACTATACAAAGATCACTCTGCCTTTTGGCCTCAGCTATCACTACTCTCTGCTTTATCCCAGCACACATTTCAAAGTGTTGGAAGACATCTTTCTTTTCTTGACCAAGGACTACAACCTGGTCTTGCAATCGAAAATGTCGCAGTATACTGAGCCATCTGGCCTTGAGGGCACAACTTCTGTCTTGATTAGCCGTGAGGAGCTAGATGCTCGCTTCCCACGTGCCGTACAAGTAGAAGGCGGACCGGGTTACTATGACCGGTTAGCTCAGTCTTTTTCTGAGGAAGTGCGCTCTGAGTGGAATCATGTCATGGAGGACCGGAACAGAACCTATTTTGGATCTGAAAATTCCGAGTGGCCCTATGATGTTGCTCCAGGTGGAATAGATGAAAACCGCTATGAGCCAATTCTTGGGTCAGCTGTGCTTGGGTTTTCTCGACCAAGGCACAATTCTGAGAACATTGGGCTGCTTGAATCAAATGCTCAACAAACACTGGAACATTGTTCAGAGTTTCAAAGCTATGATCAAGCATCTTCAGAATACCGCCAATCCTCTGTGATAGAGCGGGCTGTCTCTCCCTTGCATCAATCATTCTCTACGCCATATGCTCCGAGATCACCACAGCTTGAGGAGTATTACTCAAACTCTCCTCTGGCACCAAAATATCATCCAGTGGTGTCTCCCATACAGTGGTCGGCATCACCTGCTTATCTGCCACCACCTATGGAGCATCGTGGTCTTTCTCCAGCATATCGGCCAAGGTCTCCAGCTTTTGGACCAAAGTCACCTCAGATTTTGGAACATGGCTCGGATTCTCACCAGGCAGCGGAGCATCTCCCAGTGAGACCTCCTATATACTGCCCAGCTGAAGGTGTTTATGTCTCGGCTGATATCTGGGACCGCGCTGTCACTCCAGTGTATGTCCCCGTATCACCAGCATATGAGCCTTGCTCTCCTCAGATCTTGGAATATCACCCAAGGTCTCCTCAATTCTCTCCATGGATGGCACATGAGCCTAGCTCTTCAACCTCTGATTCAGCTTCTCTCCATGAAACATCTGGTTATGGGATGCAATCACTCAAGAGATGCCGATCAACATATGGGGGTGAGAGCAATGACTCTTGCAAGAGGAGAATGCTATCAATCAAGGAGATGTTGTGTTGATACAAAACTCACACAGACAGACTTGTTCAACATGGGCTTGGAGATAAAAACTCGGCTCAGACAAGGACTTGAGATGGCTGCATATGGTTCTTTGTTTTGATCTTTTCAAACGAATCAGCGCATAAAAAAAACAAGGTGTTTATCACTTTGAGTGGAGCATAGCGTGGAGAGCATATTAAATACAGCGCTGGCTTACTACATCATCTGAAATCTTGTCTCTTTGTGACCGTTTGCATGCTTTCCTTTCCATTTGCCATGTAAATTTCTTGGTGACGAAATAATGCATCAAATCTACGTGTAGTGTACCAATAAGACACGACGTATCACGTGTTGTTTAAGCTACAAGTCTACAAGTGAGGAGACGGCGAAGAAATGCTGAACAATATTGTTTATACCCGTGATATCTACTTTGAAAACAAAAATGAGTGACCCAACAGCACGAACCGACCTCACAAAGCGGCAGATCCCTTCCATGACTTCTCGCCAAGGGCATCGACTCACTACCTCCCAACGCCCGCTCACGAACAGCTTCAACATCTGATGATCCCTCCACTAGATTTCAAGTCCCTGGAGTGGCCGTCGTCACAGGCGGTACTGGTACCATTGCGTTGTCTGTGGTCCGAGCATTGCTGCAACATGGTCTCTCGAGTCTTGTGCTTCTCGACCTCGACGTTACGTCTGAAGTTGCAAAAGACAGCATCCAAGACCCTAAGAACGAGTTCCCAGATAAAGACATCACGGCTTCCTCTGTGGATGTCACTGATGAAGAGGCCGTGGCAAGTGCCATGGCCATGACAGTCCAGGAACTGGGATCAATCGACTATCTACTCTGTTTCGCGGGCATAGTCAACTGCGCTCATGCTCTTGATCTACCCCCTCGAGACTTCAGGAAGCTGCTCGATGTCAACACGACCGGGGCTTTCATCTGCGCACAAGCAGCTGCAAAGCACATGGTTCAGTCCAACTCAGGTGGTCGCATAATCTTTGTCGCAAGCATCTCAGCCCACCGGGTCAACTTTCCGCAGCCTCAAGTTGCGTACAACACATCAAAGGGGGCTTTGCTGATGCTCAAGAGTAGTCTGGCGGCTGAGTGGGCGCGGTACGGAATTACGGTGAATAGCGTCAGCCCGGGGTATATGGATACTATCTTGAATGAGGGAGAAGGTTTAGCGCATGCAAGGCAGACGTGGGCCGAGAGGAATCCGAGTGGAAGGATGGGAAAGCCTGAAGAGTTGAGTGGGACTATTTTGTTGTTGTGTTCAAGGGCCGGAAGCTATATCAATGGGGCGGATATGGTGGTTGACGGCGGAGGCATGGTGTTTTAGACTTGTAAAACCCATGTTTTTACATCAGCTCACGTACGACAACTTGATTTTAACGCCGTCAGCAAACGCCTAAGCAGTCTAAATTGAGACTCGATCCCAATAACAAGACAGGACCTATCAATCAAGAAGCTGCAATTGTTATCTCACCCGGGCATGGAAGATTTTAAAGCCGAATAGATGGGGGTTATGTTATGTTGCACTGCAGATACGGATAAGCTTCAAAGCCCGAATCTCCCTCCCGACTTTCCGACTTCCCCTCCCTTCTGTCTCATCATCTCCATCACAATAAATCATGGCTTCAAGATCAATTCTGGCAAGACACACTCTACGCTTCTGCAAACAGCTTACTAAACTCTTTTAGGCAGTGTTGGCGCTAGCCTTCATCGCGTCTTTCGTCTACGAGAGGATCGATATTCTCAAGACATTCTATCTCAACACGCCCGAACGTGTCACTAAGTTGAATGCCATTGGAAACTATCAGATCAAGTTTGCGGATCAGATAAGGAGCTGTGAAGATGCACTGCTTATCGAGGAGCACCACCTGGCAATCCTGGCCTGCGATGCTGGAAGAGAGCGGTGGAATACCGTCATGGTGCGTATCAGCCTAATTTGTTGAGCCAGATATTTACAATCCCATCCAGGGCCTCTTTACTACCGGGGAAGTACCTAACGCCGAGCTCTGGGCTTATGACTACGAGGATGTCAGCGTCCAATCTCTCAAGCGCATCCAGTTGACCAACTTCCCTTCTGCACACGACTTCCACACCCTGGGACTAGCATTGGACAGAGAATCATCGAACCTATTCGTTACGAATCATGCCAAAGCCGGGCCTAGGATCGAGCAGTTCAAACTGGACATCGAATCCTTGACTGCGAGTTACATCCGAACTATCCAACATCCTCTCATTAACGCACCAAATTCAATTGCTGTTATAAACGGCCATGAATTCTATGTCACAAATGCCCAATATATCACAAAGGAACAGTCAAAGCTGTTGAGCAACTTGGAAACCTACTTAAGCACACCGACTGGCTCAGTCGTTCATGTGAAGGTTGAGGATTCAGAAGTGCAGGCCAAGGTTGTCGCTCGGGTTCCATTTGCCAACGGGGTTGAAATCCTCAACAGCTCAACAGTGGCGGTCGCTTCATCTTCAAAAGCGGCTGTTTATTTGTTCAACACACCGGACGCAAGCACATTCACGTCTTCATCCAAGATCCGCCTGCCGTTCCTCCCAGACAACCTCTCCGGATCTGATGGCAAGCTGATGATTGCTGGCCATGGAAATATGCCGGTCCTGGTGAAGTTTACAGCAACTCGTCGTGTTTGCAATGATCCTTCTGAGCTTGAGCATGCAGATGCTGACACTAAAGAGTATTGTGCCAAGGACGGAGCTATTTAGTGGGTTTCTGAGTGGAGTGAGGGAGGTGGCTTGAAACATTTATACATTGACACAGAGTATCCTTCGAGCTCAACCGTTTTGAAGGATGCTGGTAGAGGTGTTGGCATAATTACTGGGCTTTACGCCAAGGGTATTATGGTTTGGGAAGAGAAGAGGTAGAGAGATACTACAAGCTTGAGATGTAGCAAATGTTACCTGTTCGGGTTTACATAAGCTAGTTATCATTTCTCCCACGAGTCATTAGCTGTTCTCGGTAGACTAATGGCTGACAAAGGAGGTTCGAATAAGACGAGATAGGTGTAGCCAATCCTTTGTACAGGCTGAATGAAGGGAGAACAGTGCACTGAGCGATAACCTAGTAGTACTAGCCCAATCACGTCCGTTCATATCGAACATGATCAGCGATTACTGAAACAAATTGAGTACAAGCGAGTGACAATATCACACAAGATGCTTTATCACTGTGCTTGAGACTGATGAACGCCAAAAATAAGAACCAAGGTGATTTGCAGATGGCCAAGGCATACGAGTATAAGAACCCCTGCCAACCCTCGAACTGGAAGCAAATCAAACTAGCCACCATACCTCTCACTCTGCCTAAACCCGGTACCAAATATCAACTGTCTACTCTCACATATCATCCAGCTCTGTCCGACTCCCATCACCAAGATGAACCCCATCAGTCTTCCCAGCAAGCCCGCTTCTCCTTCTCGGGGCAAGCCGGCTCCTCCTCCCCATCCCCCTCCTCACTCAACTAAGCAGTGTCCCCATAGATCTGTCTGCGAGTGTTCGGGATGTATTGGCTGCGAGCGCGTCATTGTTCACTGGGCCACTCTCCAGTGCGAGGTGTGTTACCAGACTTGCCCTGCCTAGGTTGCTTTTGTGCTGGCGCCGGGAACATGATGTACTATTTGGATTTGCTGGTTGATACTTGCTTGCTTTTCTTGTTCTTCTTGTTGAGCTTTGTTTTGTTTTTATGTGGTCTTTTATATAGCAGTTGATTTATTTTCGGTATCATCCTTTGGTATGTTTATGACCCCTAGCTATTGTCATTCCATTCTTCGTTATCCGTGCTTGGTAACTGAACTTGATGTATTTCTCTCGGATTTTATTTATTTACCTAAAAATCATGACTTTTTCAAAGTCTATGTAAATGATTCTCCAAGGCACTCTTGTGACCTTTGATGAGATCTACAGAGAAAAATGCTAAGCACTGATAGATCGCTCTAGACCTTCTCACACCTCGGGTAATTAAGCGATAGCGGAGTGATTAATGGTCAATCATCCCCACATAAACACATGGAAATTTTCTATTCTCTTTCTTTCACGATTCCTTTTCTCCACTCGCGGACCCTGAACTTTCACCCTCTCTACCTACTTACCGCCAATACCACATCACATCACCACCATGCCTATCTCAAAGAAGGACCGCGTGCGTACAAGAAGTTGAACAAATAGCTGCGCATTCTAACCTCTTCGCAGAGAAACAAGGAGCACAAGAAGGCCGACGTTGCCGGAACCCGTGCTCCCGTCAAGGCCAATGGTCTGCCCGTGAAGGCTCCCAAGCCCACCTCCATCGTGAGTATTCCTCCATTCCTCAGAATTCGACAAACTGACGCGCCCAGTGCCAAAACTGCCGCAAGGAGATTGTCAACACCAACAAACTTCAGCTCGAGGTCCACGCTTCAACACACGACGCCAAGCTGTGGCCAAAGGAGAAGTGCTGGCCCAACGATTTCAGCTAGACTGGTCCAGCTGGGCTAGGATGGAGTTGATATTTGCAAGCCGCTAGAGATGATGGGCGCCTGATTACGCCTTGGTACCCTGAGAGAAGAGCACTGAGCTCAGGAAAGGTGCATGATTTGATTTATTGCGGTAATGATTCACCAAAGTCTGTGTTTAGCGCAATAATAAATAGAGAGACGAAAATTTCAAGCCAGGTTTTTACTCTCAAATTTCGGTTGATTGTTATTTTTGATTATCTGCCCCAAGAATCTCATCAGCATGGATCCTAGTACGAAAATTGGTCGTATATGAATGGATCCATAACTGGCCGAAGAGTTAACTTGACAAAGTACTGAACTCGGCTGGCCCTCAGTATAGCTGACTTAAAATCCGTTTCTATCCACTGAGAGTTTGCATCTCACGCCTTGAGGATCTTGACCAGCTCAGCAACGATAGCATCTCCTGCTTCTGAGGTGCTTGTGCTGCCGCCCATGTCCTTGGTTCTCAGCCCGGCGTCGATGGCGGCGCGGACCGCGTCCTCGACGATTTTAGCCTCCTTGGCGAGACTCAGAGAGTATCGGAACATCATGGCCACGGAAAGGATGGTGCCAATGGGATTCTGGAAACCATGTCAGCTCTGTATTTGCAGCGAATGGAAAGGAAGAAACGGGGTCTTGACGTACGACAATCCCTTTCCCTGAGATGTCCGGCGCGCTACCTATCATCTGCGTTAGCGACCGATGTCTACATGTGGGCTCGAGTGGGGGATAGGAGTCTTGCCATGAATCGGTTCACAGATAGAAGGCACTGCAGAGCCTGGGATCCCGCAGAGGCTCGCGCTTGGGAGAAGTCCTATGCTTCCAGCTAATGCGCTCGCCTCGTCGCTGAGAATATCGCCTGGAAACTCGTTAGCTAAACCGCTTTCGAGGTGGACGAGGAACCTCGCTCACCTGCCAAGTTGGGCGCTAGGATAACGCCATTCAGCTGCGTCGGGTTCTTGACCATGATCATGGCCGCGCTGTCAATAAGCTGATGCTCGATCTTCAGATCGGGGAACTCGTTTTTGTAGACCTCCGCAACCACACTACGCCAGAGTCTGCTTGTCGCCAAGACGTTCGCCTTGTCCAGAGAGATGACCCGC
This sequence comes from Fusarium sp. NRRL 66739, assembly GCA_021655895.1. Taxonomy (NCBI): domain Eukaryota; kingdom Fungi; phylum Ascomycota; class Sordariomycetes; order Hypocreales; family Nectriaceae; genus Fusarium; species Fusarium sp. NRRL 66739. The sequence goes on from JAJJWO010000148.1 coordinate 24,647, forward strand.
GAGTCTCCCCTAGCCCTGGCCAGGTAGCCGCCCAGCCGCGCGATACGCTCGATTTCTGGTTTCGTGTAAACAGTAGTGTCGAACGCATTAACCCCATCGTACTCTTTTCGCTCTCCGAAATACAGGCCCGAGGTTAACTCCCGGACCAACATCATGTCCATGCCACGGCAGACGTCCGCCTTGAGGGGGGAGGAGTCGACGAGGGCGTCGGAGGCGAAGAAGCAGGGACGAAGGTTTCCATAGGCGCACATCTCACTGCGCAGCTTCAGGAGGCCCTGCTCCGGGCGGACGGCGCCGGTGCCCCATTCGGGGCCGCCGATGGCTCCGAGGAGCACGGCGTCAGCGGCTTTGGCGGCGGCGAGGGCCTCGTCTGTAAGGGGGGTGCCGGTCTGGTCGATGGAGCACTGGAGAGCAACGCAGAGGTTAGCAAGTGAATTCTCTCGTGGATGTCTTAGTCGGCGGACGACTTACCCCTCCGAGCAGGTGGTTCTGCAGATTGAATTTGCCAGCAGTCGGGCTCAGCTCCTCGACTGTCTTGATAACCTAAATCGTGCATTAGGCGTGCTCGACTGCAGGTCGCAATACCATATTCATACCTTGATTGCCTCAGCAATAACCTGTCAAATAAACAAAGTCAGCCTCCCTCCATCCAGAGTCAAGCCTGAGAAAGCTTGGGGGTAGTTAGTCACCTCTGGGCCGCAGTGATCGCCCGCAAAAACAACAATGTTGTGTTCCGCCATGGTTGCAGTCAGAAGTTTAGAGTTATGACGAAGGAGGCTTGCGTTTCTTCACAGACGGACGTGCTCGTATGAACCTAACCAATAGGGAAGGGTGTTCAAAAAAGAGCAATGAGGGGGTTTCCGAGGAAGCGGGATTGGAAAAGGAATTGAAGAGGGAATTGAAGAATATATTCGACAAAATATATGGCAGAGCGAAGTCGGGGACGTTGTTCCCCCGCCGCTGCCAAATTGGAGGAGAACCCCACCTGCCGAGATCGGAGAGACAGGAAGCTTCAGCCCCCTTCAACCCACTTCAATCCAAGGAAGGAACGGAGGTGATGGGCAAAGTAGGTAGGCACATGAAGGCAATATGGATGCATAAACGTTCCTCCATCGGCCTGTTGATTACCTACAGATACAGAGATACACTTGTTCATAAACGTCACCTCGGTCTCAGTTTGTCGATGCAATACTCGTCACCACTTCACATTACATCCGATATTACGTCCTAACGCAAGCTTCACGGTGCCGGTACGTCGGCGATTTTGCGGGCGCCCCATAGACGCAGCTAGCTGTGCGAATGATATCCGTCATGTACTGGCTTAATGAGGCTTATGACATGCACGTGCTTCCTCACGTGATAAGCCGAAGGAAGTTGTAGGTATCAGTCTGCAGGTAATAGCTTCAGAACGACGCTTCTGTTTCTAACTGTAGCCGTAAAACCAAATATCTGCTTAATTAAACAGCTGCGTCAATAGCTTACCTCCCCGCTTTGTGTTCTATGACCGGCCCGGAAGCTTAATCTGTGACCTTGAACAAGCTTTGTAACTGCTAGAGGCCATACAGATCTATGAAGACCAGCAGTAAGATGGCTCCCCTGTTCCTTATAATAGCTTGATACAGCCAAATACTGACTTCGTGAAGAGGCTTGATCGAATTGGACATGTATCGAGGAGCCTGGATGACTCCATGAATCTATCGAACCTTGCTTGTCACAGAACACCCTTGCAATATTCAGTTTCTTAACCGAGCAACAATATGGCGTCACAGAGTTTACGGTGACGACTTCGCGATTAAGGCTACTGGGGAGTGGAAAGACGCCTCTAAATACCAATTGAAAACAACCAATTGAATAGATGCGGCCCCGAAGGAGCGTAAACGCGCTAATAATAGAATAAACAGAGACGCTCTTGTGGACAGATTTGAGACATACATGATAGCTATAATAAGATGGGTTTCCTGCTTTAAGTGGCTGACTGGCCTAGAACAGCGCTACTGTAGTCGTCGTGGCCCGGCCGGAATGGCTCCCTCGTGCATCCGCTTGCGAGGATGCTTGCACAAAGTCTCATTTCTAGCCTATTAGATTTACATATCATAGCCACCAGGAGATATGATACGGTCGATAGATTTGACGACACTATACTCCCTATGGTGCGATCTGCGATCTGTTGACAGATTGTCTTGTCAACGTCACCCAACAAAACCCAAGGCATCATCAAAATTCGTGGCTGGCTGATCCTTTTCCTGGCCAACCTTTCAAGCCAAGATACATAGCAAGACACTCATACGAATGATCTGCATCAGCCTTACTCAACAAGATGATTGGGCTGGTAGTGAGGGGGCGGTAAGACAAGAGCTAACCTCTTTGCCCATCTCCTACATTTGGACTATCGTTCATGGGTATATTCAATCCCAAGAGGCATTGGTAGATCCAGTCGAATGCGAGACCATCTGCTTGCAAATAAATCATAGGCAAGTATAAAGAGCAACGAACAGCCGCTCACTTTACAGCCAGACCCTAGAAGACCTCAAAATAATCAAGTCTACTACCCAAGCCCAAATATACTTGCAGCCCCCTCTTTGACATTCACAATGGTCAACAGAAACACAATCAAGGTCATCAACAACTCTGGTTCCCAACAGGCATACGCCATTTTCAACGAGCCTCCCAAAGTCTCTGGCAACGTCCGCGGCCAGATCTGGTCCAACGTCTTGGCAACTGGAAACACCCCCAGGGATGCCACGGCAACCTTTGAAGTCTACAAGAAGTACTTTGCTATTGCTGGAAGCTCTCAAGGCCGCCCCGAACAGGGCGTTGAGGTCGAAATACACAATGAGAAAGATGTCACGCTCGGGTATACGCACCCCGACGGAAGCACCGTTCCGGGCACAACTTTGCAGCTCGAGGTCCAGGACGAAGCAGCATTTTTCAGTCAGAATCCCCTTCCTGACTCAGCCTACCCAGGCGCCTTTGAGATCCGGACGGGCAACGACTTTACCGTAGCCGATGCCGACCGAGGTGAGTTCTCATGAGATCAAAACTAACCTTGACATTCATTGCTAATTATGATAAAAGGAAACTACCTCGTCGGTGTTGGAATCACCAGGTCTGGCCGGGGAATGGATGCGCCTGCTGCTACTTTCACGCCTCAGCCAGGCTCAGAGTATCAGATCACACCTAGCAATATCTACTACCTCACATTTGGTCACTATAACAGAGGCGAAATAGTTGATGTGACCAGCATTGGGGCCACTGTTACCATAGACTTTGACAGATATCCTGAGGATGTGGTCATTGTTCATGACGACCGTGGCAACCTCAATATCCAGGAATAGAGGTAGTATGGACTAGCCCTAGAAACGGCCTTGAAATCTAGGCGATGTATTTGGCCCATACCTACAGATGCCGCTCTTACAGTCGGGCTGTTTCATCAAGCAAAGAAGGGTACTTTAATTATCAATTAATCTGCGCTTTCTGGCTGATCTTGTTGACCACAAACTGCAACCTCCCACTGCCATCGCCCTCCACCATGTAACTACAGAGAATAGACAGACACAAGAAACTTCAGAGCACAATAAGGCGAGAGAAGTCAATCAAATTCTCTTTTCATGTGTGCAATATGCTTGGTGCTATTCGAAGGTCTGTGAAAAGACATTCTTGACAGCGAAAATGCTTTTCCGCAGTGGTTCAACACAGAATGAATCATCCATGAGCGATGAGCTAATCGGCTATCCTACATATTCCAAACCATCATCCTAATTTCCCCCCCTTTTTTTTGTTATCCAGAGCTCCGTCTTGAGCAAGTGTATATGGTTAAAGTCAGTGCAGAAACTCAGTTGCTCGCCCGTAATATAGTCATTGAGAACCAGATTCTCGAGGCGGCCTCTATCCAGTTTGCGGTTGGAAGTTGGAAGGATTTCAACGGATGAGGATGTGAGATGACGGAAAATATGTCCAGAATCCCTTCGAGGGTGCAACTTGTCAAGTTCACGATCTTGAGATTAGGGGCTGCACCTTTTGCCATGACCATCACAGCATCCTGGTTCTCATCCCGAATTTTACCTCTGTCAGATGGGTAGATCTAACTATATAAAGATGGTGTATAAGCATGTGATGTGGCGAGTACGAAGTCATCTAGATATATACTCTGCTCTGCGTGTTCCGGGAAAATCAAACTGCGAAGGCTGAAACAATGTATGTGCAGGCGGCAGCGTGGATGGTGCTCGTGGAGCTCGTTGAGGCGTAGTCGCGGGAACTGATCATTGGAAGCAAAGAAGATATCCTGTAGAGCTGGAAGCTTTCTGGTCAGATCCATCAGAGGTTTCTATGCTGATTAATCCAGCCAAGGGGTAGAAGATTCGACGCCAGTGTTGGGCATCCCGCTGTAGTTTCTGTGGACCTACTATGTATGTATATGTATATGTTGAAAACTCTAGATCTGTAGCTTCGTATAACGTCTTACTGGTTGAAGACAGGGCAAAGATGCTACGTCGAGTTCTTGGCTCGATCTGGGCGAGGCATTCGGCGTTAAGGAACAGTAAATTCAAGGGCAGTTTGTCCGAAGCAACCTGGACGGCTCTCTGTGACTTGTTCCATGGGCAGATTCGGGGTCTAGATGAGTTTAGCCGTCAAGGCGAAGAAGGAATAGCGAGAGAGAGTTCTGTGATATAAGGTTTAATTCGTTCTCGTCTGCTAAGCTCAAGCCCTCCTGGATAAAACCGAACCGGCTTTTAGTATTTGATAGCTAATTTGGACTTCATCCATATAACGACGACTGCTTTCAACTCTTAATAGCACTAATCACTGCGTATGTATGGCTTTTATACTGATAACTCTGCTTGGCCACAATAAATTCAAGTAACTCTGTATCTCTTGCATTCATTACTATCAACCTCACGACTTTGACAGAGCAAACTCGCGTCATGAACCCTTATTGGAAAAAACTATTCATGCTTACGAGTAAGTTTTATACAGGGATCATGGCCTCATCCCCGCCCTTTCCCCAGCTTACCTCCTCGCTTGGCATGGTCTGCGGGGGATAAATGTGCAACTAAAGAGTACTTGGGTAAGGAGTATATTAAGCTTATCGGGATATGTAATTCTATGTAGATGTCAAGGATCTGATCGTGTTCTTGTCCTCTAACAGGGTGGTCACGATGCATTCCCATGTCACATTGTGCGGTGTTACGTTGCAGCTTACGGGGCAGATACGAGATGACGATGCGATGCAACCAATCACTTAGAAAATGTTGTAGATCACTGATTCAACGCTTACATAACGTAAGAGAACGTAATGTAGCATGGATGGGGTACGGTTGGTTATCAAATAGACTCTCTTCTTCTCTCGCAACTCACTCCCAACACCACAGCCTTAATCAAAATGCATTCTCTTGTATTCCTCATCGCTCTAGCATCTCTCACCACCGCCATCCATGTCCCCTCGGTCAAAGTCCCCTCCTGTCCTCAGAAAAACACCATCAAGTTCTCTAAATCTGTTCCCGACCAAACCCCCTTCCCTCGCACCAAAATCGACCTCTGCTACACATCCACTTCTCTCTCGCTAACCTTCACTGCCCTCGACGAAACAAACTTCTATTTCAACGCCTCGCAGGGCACAAACGACAACATCTGGGAGTACGAAGTCCTCGAGGCATTTATCCACAGGGGCGTCGAGGATCCGCAGACGTACCTCGAGTACGAAATCAACCCCAACAACGTCACGTACCAAGCCTTTGTGTACAATCCGTCCAAGGACCGAGCAGAGGGCGCGCCATTTGACCACCTTTTTGTTTCGGACCCTGCGGGTGATGGGTTCGTGGCTAAGACGGAGCTGAATAGACGTGCAAGGAGATGGGTCAGTTGGGCGAGTATTCCTCTGGGGCTTTTTAATGTCGACCCGGGAAAGGCGAGGGGCACGAGATGGAGGATGAATTTCTTTCGCACAGTCACGAGCCCTAAGATGTTTCCGGACCAGAAGCTGGGTGCTTGGAGTCCCCCGGATAAGGCGAGTTTTCATATCCCAAAGTTCTTTGGGCATGTTGAGTTTGTTTGATGGGTTGGCTGGGGTATGAGCAAGAAGTTAGCCATGCAAGTTAGTAGTAGCTAAGGGTACGCGAAGAGTCATTAGCAAGCAAATAATAGGAAAGCCTTAGCAGGTCCAAGTGACATTCAGCATCAAGGATGCGTCCATTCATTATTACTACACCATATCTCATTCCGAAAATCAAATCTGAGTCAAATGCAAATTACCACTTCTTCTCCAAGCTTACAGTCCATCACCTTGCCTCAAACTCACGCAACACCAGTCTTTTCCGGGTTCTTCTCGGGGTGAGCCGAAGGCAAGACATCTCCCAGAGTCTCGTCAGTGCCCTTGAGATCCTCCTCGGTGCTCACGTGGTCGCGAATCTTGAGCAGGATGACGGGCAGAGCCACCACGAGGGAAGCCGAGAGCAGGGCCCAGTTGCTGATGAACTCAGCTCTGTACGAGATCTTCTTTGCGTCGAGATGGTTGACGACAGCGGCTCCGACGGACTGGATGCCCTTGTAGAAACCGACGTAGTTGGCGGATCGACGACCAGAGTTGGATAGCGCACCCATGAACCTGGGATCAGTCAGTATTGAATATTTGAAAGGGAAAGTTAGTGGACTTACCAGTACACGGTGGCTTGCCAGGCAGCGTCGTAGAACCCGTAAAAGATGTACAGAAACATGGGTCCGGCATAGCCAGAGTCAGACCAATCAGCTGGCACATATCCCGACTCGATCGAAACGGTCTCACGAGTGTAAGTCTTCTCAAAGGCATATCCACCGCCCCAGATAGCAAAGGTCAGCACAAACAGGGCAGCCCATGCAGCCTTGGCACGGGTGGTACGGCGCACCCGCTCAATATCAAGCAACCAGCCCCAGAGAATGGCAGCCAAGATCTGAGCCAGCCAGTAGAGAAGACTGTTGAGGGCCTTTGTACGGGTGTTGAAGTAGGCGCTGTTGACCGAGTTCTGCTGGTAGACGTAGAACCAGTTGGACGAGAAGAACATGGGGAAGAGCAGAAGAACAAAGGGCTCGAAGCGAAGGGTCTCCCAGAGACCGAAGAGCTCGCTCTGCCAGGTTGGGTTCTTCATGAGGATGACGCGGGAACCGTCCTTGCGGACAATGTCGTTTGCGTTACAGAGGGTGAGAGCCAGAAGGGCACCGAAGAACATGAGAACGATGAATCCGATGTAGGTACCATCACTGACGGTCTTGTTTTCCTTGACGTTGATGTTTTCACCAAGTGGGATCTACCTCTATTAGCAAAAGTCTTTGGGTTGAGGAGGTGACATACCAGACTGCCAATAACAGCGCCCATGTTGAAAATTCCCCAGAACCAGGCAAAGTACTTGCCCTTCTTGTTCTCATGTGGATAGGAAATCATAATGGTGCCCTGGGCAGTCCAGAGAAGAGCAGCGCAGAGACCAAGCCAGACACCGGCAAAGATGTTGAAGCCGGAGACATCAGCGTGAACCGAGACAAGAAGACTGATGGCGTAGATGGCGTATCCAACGCCGCCAAAGGCGAGACAGAGTCTTACGCCGAGCTTGTTGACAAAGGTGCCACTGAAGAAGCCGACGACGGCAAAGGTGGCGTAGAGAGCGGTGTTCTGAAAAATCAGCACTGCACTGCACAGCACTGTAGAGGCTATTATTCATGGATAGGTACTCACCATGTTGTCAGCAAGAGTGGGATCAGTCTTGCCACCTCCTCCCATACCGCCAAGGGCGTTGAACATGCCAGGGCACAAGAAGCACACAAAAGCCACCATCCCAAGCTGGATGCGCGGAGAGGCATACCAGGGGAAGGTCTTTCCGAAGAGGCTGATGCGGCGATACTTCCATCCATGCGGGAGAGCGACGTCGTCTGCGGCTGGAGTTGCTTCGTGGTAGTCAGCATCGCCGCCTTTGCTGGCGACAGCAGGATCGTTGGTGGCCATGGCGACGGTACTGTATAGGTAGAGCTGTAGATCCGAAACCGTTGGGGAACCGTTGAGGTAGGAGAGCGGATGTTCCCTCTCTTAAGGCTGAAGTGGAGGTTAATGGAAAAGGGAGGATGCGATACGAACGAACTGATTGAATGGGAGGGGGGCGCACGCGACCGTGCCCAAAATAAACACACGGCCGAGGCAAGAGCGCTATCAGTGCCACGTTACACCCGAACCCTTTAACCCTGGGGGCCGTTTCAATAGAAGCCACTGAATTGACTTGGGGTTAGCCTCAGCTGCTGATCGTCTGACGGCCCCCGATGCGGCAGCCTCAGCGCTGATCTACCTACCTACCGATAGCGCTCTGTGAAACATGCCATGCAACCTCTGCCACGGCTTCAATCCGGCCATTTATTGCCAATCATGTGCCTTGAAGCTATTCGCACGATACATTGTTTCACTCTTGGCTGTTGTAGTGTAACCAGCCTGAAGCATACTCATTTCCGCCAGGCTTGTTACATCCATCAGAGACAACCGTACAATAAACAATGTCACCAGCAAACAATAATGTTACTCAATCCGAATCAATCTTGTGGTACTGTCCATCCTACCCTACACCTGCAATCATACCCAAAGGCCTCCTTTCAGCTGTCTCTTCCACAGGGATCAACCAGCAATCGTAATATCAGTCCAGATTGCTCTAACAAACCGTCATTTCATATCCATGGCCATGATTTAGATACAGAACCCCCTCATCTTCGATAATCAAGGCATCGGAACAAACTTGGCCACTGGTCGAGGGAAGCGTGGAATGTGCTATCATTACGCGCCTTGCACGGTCTCTCGACGTCAGGAGCATCGAGAAACTCTTGAGAAGGCTCGTAAACATGCAAGGATCCGAGGCTGGTGCGCTGATGGCAGACGGCATTCGTGGGCATAACACTTCCCTGACCTTTTCCAGGATACGCACAAAGTAACAGTGCGGCTCGTCCGAGTCTGCATCAGCAGCAACACCGTGCTTCTTTATTCGTGATTTGAATGTAGACCTGAGGCGTATAACGCGGTTGATCGTGGTGAAAAGGACTTGGGTATGGCTACAACTGGCTTCCGGCAGGCGACGATGTATTCTGCTATGGCAATAAAATCCTTGAGAGGGATAGTGTACTTGAGGGCAACTTCTTGTGCTTCTTTGCTTGCTTTGCCTTTGAGACGTCCCGAGGCAACAACTATGATTAATGCCAGTCTTGTTTATATGAAACCTAATCATATATGTCCTGGAGATAGTAAGCTTCTTGTTATCTACTTGCAAAACTCAGCTGCCACGTCCGTCAACCCCTGAGTCACCAGCTTGATCGAATTCACATCCACCCACTCCTCCTTTGCGTGCAACCCCTCGCCCTTTGGACCCCAAAGGAGAGGCACGATGCCCTTCTCAGAAAGCAAAGCGCAGTCAGTCCAAAAAGGCGCACCAGAGACAGTTGGCTTTGTGTCGAGAACCTTGCCTACGACATCGGAAACAAGCTTGGTGAAGGGGTGGTCCAACGGCGTCAACTGAGGAGGACGACTGAAGAATATCTTCGCTTCCGCCCTGAAGTCGGGGACATCCTTTGTCAGCTTGTTGATCAACTCGTTGATCTCCCGCTCAACTACTTCGTCCGTTTCACCTGGAATGGTACGACGTTCCACGACGATTGTGCATACTGCAGGATAAGACGACGCTTCTTCGCCGCCAGAGATGATGGAGGCATGAGCAGTTCCTGTTCCAAGAGTAGAGTCTCCTGGGCCTTCTTGCAGCTTTTTCATATATCGACCAAACTCTACAAGAAAGTGGCCGGCGTTGACAATGGCGTCGACGCCTTGATCGGCTCGCGAGCCATGAGCCGCCAGCCCGTGAACTTTGATCTCAAGGTGACAGTAGCCTTTGTGTGCGTGGTTGATTTCAAGATTTGTTGGTTCTGACACGATAGCAGCATCAGCTCTCCATCCAGCCCGAAGCACGTCCTCTGTTCCCTTGCTCAAGCTTTCCTCATCAGCAACACCAGTGAAGATCACATCACCACGGAGCCCAAGTTTCTTGGCATTCTCCAAAGCGACCATACCAGCTGCTACACCTCCCTTCATATCAGCAGATCCACGGCCGTAGAGCTTTCCATCGACAATCTTGCCACTCAAAGGGTTGTCCTCATAGCCCATCAGAGTCACGGTGTCAATGTGGCCATTGAGCATGAGACTCTTTCCGCCACCAGAACCACGAACAACTCCAACGACTGATGGCCGACCTTTGGTATACTCGACCCAGTGCATTTCAATATCACGATGCTCCAGCCAAGCAGCGACGTAGCGAGCGATCGCCGTTTCACCGGGCCCTGGGGTAGAGCCCAAGTCGGGGCTTGCCGAGTTGATTTGGACGAGAGTCTGAGTGATAGCGACTGGATCGTCAACAGACACACTATGAGAAATATCATAGTCTCTATTGCGTTCCGTGCAGAAAAGGACAACAGTCGACGTTTCGTCCAGACCAAGCATCTCCTTGTCAGAAGATGTAAGCCGTCTCAACGCTGCCAGCGTCGCAGCTCCACAGGGTCCAGCGTTAATACCCTGCGATTTAAGGTAGAGTACAGCTTCATGAGCTTCAAAGTCCGATATAGTCAAGCTTGCATCAACGCCGTTCTTCAAGAGATTCCAGGCAATTGTTGAAGGAGTCCCGCAGTTGAGGCCGGCCATGATTGTTGCAGTTGTTGAAATCTCTGTGAACTCGCGTCGTTCCAGACTCTTCCACAGACAAGCAGCTGTGTCAGGTTCAACAGTCAACACGGAAGTGGGGGATCCTTGTCTTTTGAAGTGAGAAACAACGGCTTGGGCGAAAGAGCCTACGCCGACAGGGGCGATGACAAGGTCAGCGTTGGTAGAACCTAGTTGCTTGTCTACTTCTCGTGTCATGGTACGATATCCATCAACAATCCACTGTGGTGATATCAGATGTGTGTATCGCTGGGGAGAAGTACAAGGAACTAACTTGTGGAACACTTTGATAGTCACCGAAGGCATGGTCCTGGACCATAACTCCGTTTTCATGCTTCGAAGCAGCCTCAGCCTCAAGCATCGCATCTTCATATCTGCCCTTGGAGATGACAACTGTGGCACCTTCAGACTCGATCAACTGGATCGTGGACGGATGCATAGACGCTGGAACATGTATCTCCGCCGCAATATCAAAGATGGATCCCATACGCGCTACAGCACGTCCATGGTTTCCCTCAGTCGCCGCATACAAAGTCAGCTGCCGAGACTTTGCTGCTGCTCCAGTAGCCTCGATGTCTGAGTCAAGTGGCAATCCCAATTTTTCAGTGATGGAGCGAAATGCTCCCCAGGACGCACCGAGGATCTTGAAAGCGGGAAGACCAAAACGATTGGTCTCATCCTTGACATAAACAGCCCCAACGCCAATCTCCTTGGCGAGGCTTTCAAGCTTAACAAGAGGTGTTGGCTCATAGTTGAGTAGGCTTTGATGGAAACGATCAATGGCGTCTAGAGGAAAGGTAGGGTCAGGGGCGGTCCATGATTTAGCCTTGGAGTTGAAGTAAACAGGGCGACGAGCAGCCATTGCGGAAAGATAAGGTATTAATTAGTCTTGAAACAAGTGATTATTGGTGGTGACGGGAAATTGAATCAATTCTTATGACACAGAAAAAACGATAGCTCACACTACTACTGGGAATTAATCAAAGTTTTTATAGCTGGCTGAGGTAGAATTGCGCCCAAGTTAACATTGGTGATGCGCCTTCTGGGTACATTGCCTGTGTACCCCGCAGATGGCAAAGCCCATGGTTTCTGGTACAACCCTTGGATGTTTGCTCTCAAATGACTTAAGACATACTGAGAGATTATCTTTATTTTGCTAGGTATATAAAACAATTGGTTGCGTAAAAGTTTGTCCTTGGTCTGGTATGGTGGGCTTCAGCGTTGCCAAGTAGATTAGTACTGTCAATAGTTCCTCTTGAGTACCTAGAAACTTAAGACGTTCTACTTTCGCTGAGTCTCAGAAAAGGCCCAGGCTGCTTGGGTTGGGCCAAGTAATAACTGTCGTGTTTCCTGTGCACGAGATAGGGTATGTATACTTGGAACATTGATTGATCTATAGCTATGTTACTAACTCTGGCCAGGTGAGCTTTCATAGCCGCATCTGCCTTCGAATATAGCTTGAGTTGGGATGTTAACCAATGTCATAACCAATGTCATCTCTAACAAGATCCTGCATGGTCCAAAAAGTCTTGTTACTACTTCCAGCTTACCTTTGTGCTAGTATAGTTTTCACAGCGCCCTCCAAATATTTTTATTTGGTGGTTGGTGCGAGTGCGACACTGAGCCCCTTGGAACTGAATTGCAGTCGACAGTATATAGACAGAATGTAAGAGGTCCTTTCTTCACAAAATATACTGGAGATATTGGCTTGAGCATGTTTTCATAGCTTCAGTATTTTTTAAGCTTGGCTGTGACTAAGCCCGAAACCGCTTCTAGACTGAATTGACAGCGCGCGTGACGTTGTCGCAAATGTCAACTCCACTCCGACAACTTCACCTTCACATGCCTCGCCTCAGCAATTTCCCCAACATCGCGGCTCGTGCTCGTAGCTCAATGCGATGATGGAATTTTCAATTGATGACATTCTATTCACAGGACGCGACGATGCAGCACTAACAGTCCCCTACGATGAGATTGACAATGGCAACCCTGGTCCTCAATCGCGGAGTTCATCAAATTCTCTTGCTGGCGGAGCGAGCCACAACGTCGACCCCAATGCGCAACCTCTGGGCCCTCAAAATGCGTTTCACCTACCAGACTCTGAGGTTCCGGATCTTCATATTGACTGGAATGCCGATTTTCAACAAGTGAGAGCAGCTTCCGATGCTTCCGCCGACGACCTCATCAGAGACTTTTCTTTCCTCGACCAATCTGCCAAGGACTGGGGTATACCACCACCAGCTCTACCCACCAACAATGACCCTATCAAGACCCCTATGACCACCATCGACGAGTTCTTCATCAAGAATGGCGCATCCAGACCTGCTGCGCCGTGCACAAATTGTCGTCGGAGACGGCTTCAATGTCTCATACTCCACACTACTGTCGACAACCCCAACCCTACCAAATCATGCTCAAGCTGCGTCGCATTGTTCCGAGAGTGCAGTTTGTCCGGTCGTCAAAAGAGGGAGCCGTCAGCCTTTGAGACCTCGGAGCCTGTCATTGGCACTCTTCATGGAGTTAGTGAACATAGCATTCTCGGCGTGCCAGAGACCATTGAGGAGGGTCAACCGCCACTTCAAGCGCTCTCAATAGCAGATCTGTCAGGAAAGAGAACAAACACCAGATCGGTGCGAAAAACTCGAGTTCTACGCAATTGGTTCATCACACACCTCGACCACCCATACCCATCGGAAGAAGAAAAGGTCGGTCTCGCTCAACAGGCGGGCTTGAGCAGAAGCCAAGTAGTCAACTGGTTCGCCAACACCAGACGCCGACATCGCCTCTCCTCAACCTACTCTAAATCTCCAAGCCATGGACGCCAAGGATTTGCACCGGGATCCCCCATGCCGCATTACAGCCGCAAGAACATGTCTCCCATGGATCGCTGGAAGAACTCTCCACCCAACGAGGAAGCAGCTTCGGCGACGGCGATACAGAACGCTCTGGCTGCGCAGTCAAGCGGTCAGAGTTCAGTAGACAGTGATGACATGGGCGTATCTGATGGGCCTGCTTCGTCTGCCAGCAATGACTCCCTTTGGCAATCTGCGATTTACGACGCTTCCTCCAACTCGGCATCTTCATGTTACTCGTTTCGTTCCAGGGAAGCTACCTTCTTGTCGCGCTCGGCTGGTAGTTCAGTAGGGGAGGGCCCTGTCATTTCCCGGACTGCATCATCACGATCAAGGACAAAGAAGCTCGTCGCGTTCCAGTGTACCTTTTGTCGACAGAGCTTCAAGAAAAAGTACGACTGGGTGCGCCACGAGCGATCAATCCACCTGCCTGGTCTCGACTCGTGGGTTTGTTCTCTGCCCGTCACGCAAGATCAACCTCTTCTCGTCTGGCGCATGAGCGAGACCGGTCCGCAGTGTCTCTTCTGCGGTCAGAAGTCACCCAGCGAAGAACACATCCAAGCGCATGAATTCGACACGTGCGCCGAGCGACCCGTGTCAGAGCGCAAATTCACACGCAAAGACCATCTCTGGCAACACCTGCACAAATTCCACGGGTGTCGCAAGTGGGATGGTTGGAAACCGGATCTAAGCCTGCTGCAGAACCGACAGGATGCAATCCGGAGCAAGTGCGGGTTCTGCCAGGTGGTGATGGAGAGCTGGGGAGAGAGAACAGATCACATCGCTGCGCACTTTCGGTCGGGGTTGACGATGGAGCATTGGGTCGGGGGGTCGGGGATCCACGACCCGGGAGACATGGTCATGGAAGGGCGGTAGTTTGTCGCTTGCGGAGCCGGCATTGACACGGAAGATGGATAATATCGGGAGCACCGAACGGGTGCAGCCCTGCATGGCCCAACACGTGGGAACCCTGTCCTAGTGAGGCTGCGATACTCTCCACCGACGGGTAACGACGGTCCAGCCCAAGATGCAGGTAGAAGCCTTACTAAATGTGACAACCTACGCTCAGAAAGAGTTGACTAGAAGTTTAATGCTCTCAAGTAGGTATACTCTCACACGACACAGCTCAGCCCGGCCCAGTCCAAACTCTCAACACGAGGCGACTCCTGTCAACATCCCTGTCCCATGTGAATGTGGGGAGTCATGAAGTTACGTTGTCAGCGCAGCGCCAGACTGGCGGACATGTGAATCCGGAGTCCGGATGACAGGAAGGGGAGCTGTTAATTAACCCCCTGGTCCAACGACAAGGAAAGCTGACTTGTCAAAGGCTCGGCCATCCATTCCTCCGCGAACCGAGCCTGTGATTCCTGTTTATTACGGGGCCATTACCTCTTTGGATAGATTGGGCAACACCGAGCCGAGTACGACCTACGTATGCGGGGGGTCTCTTCTCTTTTCTTTTCTTTCTCTGTCCGACTCTTTTCTTGTTTTAATCTTTTTTTCTTCCTTTTCTTAACACCAAACATTCCTTCTTTTGCTTCATTTCGTTGCGTTTGCCTCCTGTGTCTGCCGTTCGCCAGCCTCTCTACACACAACAGTCTACATCTGTCAGTACCAAACTCTCCCACATTCAACATGATCATCACACGCGCCCTCTCCGTCACAAACTTTGTCGTCGCCAGCTCGGCGCTCAGCTTCCAGGTGGGTGTGCTCTACCCATGGCACAAGCAACTGGACGATGACTTCGAGGCCCTCAAGAGGGAGCACCTTCGGGTCCTGACGGCCGTCGAGTCAAAGGTCGAGAGATCGCAAGACCCGGCGTTGCTCGAGGAGAGCCGTCAGGGGATCCGCGGCATGCTCGGTAACCTTGTTGCGTGGAAGTCCTGAGCGAAGCGCCGACTTCGGGTCAAACCGTGGCGACACAACACGACACAAGACAACAGAGTAAATACATACCCATTGCACAAGACACAAAACACAAAAAATACACCCAAAGAAAAGGCTGGCGACATAGACCTACTATAAACATCCTATCCAACAACGACAATCACGTTTTCCTTTGCTCATCCGGAGTTTCTCGGCGTTTTCCCTCTCAATCTCGGCCCGAGTGGGGCCGGCAACGGTCTCGATCCGGGTGGTCACGTGTACCCCCGGACGAGCGCAACACAACACAACACAACCCCGACCGGTAAACAAACACTGGCGTGCGACGGGATGAAATATCGGTTACTACATGGCACACGGAGGCACTCGCATATTCTGTTTCACATCGTTTGGACTAGACTAGCCTGCATTAGTTTTGGATTTTGCTAAATGATATTGTTTCAAGACAGCTGTTCGTCTCTTTGTGCTTGTGCTTGGGTGCAATCCCTCTATGGAGCGCCATACTTGTGTCGCACTTGTTAACTCACGATGTCGAGGACCCAGTTAACTCTCCAGACCGTCGGTAGTGTTATCGTCATGCGACAAAGTCGGTTCAATTGAAGAATAAGGCACAGGGTAAGCATTGTCCGCGCGCATCAAGAACACCCAACTCATCACTCCAGGCTCTTTACAAGTCCACCAAACAATTATCTTCACTGGCGCATATACGTATAATCACCGCAAAACAAGTCCAACCTCGCCGTACGCCCAGCCTCCTCAGATCTAGTTATCCACCCTCATATACACCGGACTGCTCATCCCATTCGTCAAATGAACGTCAAACGAGTTGGCATACGCGGGCGCCACGCGAATCGGTCGAGTATCGGACAGCTGCGACACCAAGACTCCCAGAGCTTCGTCGCCGTTTGTGATCTTCTCGAGGCGGTTGTTGAGCTGCACCAGCACCACGAGGATGCCGATGAGGGCGCCTGTCGCGAGGAGCTTGACGACGATGTCGAGGAAGGCCATGAACTTGAGGAAGCCGGAGCTCTTTTCGGTCGTCATGATGGGAGGGGTGGAGGATTGGTCTGGGTTGGAGAATGAGGGCTTTTCGGCCATGAAAGGGATATGTTTGGAGGAGAGGGAGGTATGTGGTGTCGTGGATGTTTGTTGGCAAAGAGACAGCGTCAGGAACGAGTGATGCGACGAAACAGAGCAGCAGAAAGGAGTAAACACCGAGACTGGGGACGGCGAGACTTCAAATATGGCAGGGCGAAGTGAGCGAGGGCACTCATTCATTCTGCAGGGCTGATGAGTCGGGCATGGCCACTCGATCAAGCTTAATGAGGACCCGAGACCGCCACGACAAGGGTTGGAATTGTGCTACTGCGGCTGAGAGACAAGCGCTAGCTGGTGATGTGTTAGTTGGTGGGAATGGAAGACAGCTAATTTCGGACGATGGTGTCGTCGATACAGTCAGTACAGAGTAGTACTTCTGGGCCATGTTGAAACGAAACATTGGAACGCTTACTCACAGTAAACTCAGTCAAATTCTCATCGTTTACTTCATCTGATCAAGTCGTCTCAAGAGCGTCTAGACTCTACAGATTAGACAAGCTCATGGAGGGCCACGCGATCCATATTGGCGTGGTGTGGCTGACACAGGGTCCAGATGCGACACTATCTCCAATACACCAGATAGAGGTGACAACCTGCTAAGACATTAACCATTCGGCGTCGTTTTACGCCGTCTGCAGGGATCTCCCATGATCGCCACGGAGCTGAAGGTAACCCTTGTTTTCGGGTGTTTTGCCAAAATTAGCATCTTTTGGCTGTCTTTTTTCGCAACATCTCCAAAGTCTAAGTCAACTTTAATTCTTAGTAGAACTTCTTATATCCTTGGGTTATTCTTAGCTTAACATGAGTTCAGATGATTGGTTTATAAAAAGCAAGCCCGCCGATTCAAGTGATGCCAGGTCAAGTTGGAGTCATAGCTCATCAATCATCTCCCTCACAATCCCAATAGCTGGTCCAAAGGCCGCACGGGGCAAATTCTCCTGCACGAACGTAATATCTGGATCAATCGCAAACGCCAAACACCGCCAATACAAAGCCCTCACCAACAGCTGCAGCCTCATATAGTCAGTCCCGTACATCTCAACCAGCTCCCGTCCTTCGCCAAGCCACATGAGTCCATCTGCAACGATGATAGCCTCTGCGTATGCAGCTGGACGCCAGTAGAGTGTAATGTCGATGATGCCTGGCGGGGTCTTGGCTTCTTGGTTGAAGAGGACGTTGCCTGTAAGATCGCCGTGGATGAGCTGATTTTTGAGGTTATGCAGTGGTCGGCGTAGTTGTAAGAGCTGCTGGAGAGTTGGTTGGATGAGGGACATGATGCTTGTGTCGATATCTTGAACCTCGCCCAGCGTCTTTTCTTGCCACGTCACAAGGTCCGCCTCGGTGAACCGGTTCTGTCTCTTGGCTAGGAAAGCTGGCCTTTCAGGATACTGTCTTGCGACGTCTGCGTTGAAAGTACGGCACGCCTTAAAGATGTTTTCGAAATTGCCCTTTGGGGTTGCTTTCCCTGGAATAAATGTCCAGGCTGTCCAGCCTTTGAAGACGTAATTTGTTTGCGAGTCCAACGGAAGTATTGGACGTGAGAGGCGGTATTCAATAGGTCCAAGTGCCATGATGGTCTGACACAGGCCTGCTACCCACTCGGATTCTTCGTCTCCGTCTGAGGGTCGTAGGATGATATTGCCGGCACGGAAGCATAAGCCTCGGCCGCCTTCAAGCGGTTCGATGGAAGTGGTGATGCCGAAGGCTCCGAGGACACTTGGTAGTGGTTGCGCCATGCTCTTTTCTCTGGTTTGAGTATCTGTTGGTGAAAGAATGAAATGGCAAGGTTAGAATCGGGACATTTGATTCCTTTTTATCTCTTGCTCGTATAGCACAATGAGGGGCGCGCCCTTTGGCCTACTTGAGATCAGGCACGCGGGGTTACACTAACGAGACAAAGAGTCAGTTGACTGGGGAAGTAAACTTATCTCTTTTTCTTAGAGCGTTTCCTATAAAAGCAGGAACCTGTTTCTCACGATTCATGGCAGACACCAATGATAATGTTGAGATATTAACAGGTCGGAAGCCAACGTCCGTAAGGGTGGTGTTGTTGCAGTACGACGATTTACTACGAAGCCAATATAAGATAGTGAGTTAGAGCGTGTAGTATTACTTGCATGCCAAGCATTATATCTTATAGTGCCACGTTTGCATGCAAATACCTTTTGAATGAGGTGATGTCAATAATCCCTATTAATTTCGACACCACGCTATACTGGCACTGCACCCTTGTCAGGGCCACGTTCTATTCCCATCTCTTTATATATAACTGCTTCTCAACTATACAGTATCCTTCCACTCAAAGGCAAGGTTTCTACAGTAACAGTCAACACATTTTAAGCCACACTAGAAGCATCATGACACAATGCCCGCACAATAATGAGAAGCTGTGTGAGCATTGAGTCAGTGCTCAAAATGTGTTATTTGTTATTGCAGAAACCTTACCTTTGAGAGGAAGGATATCAGTCAGCTTCTCAACACACTTCTTTAGCTAATCCCGACATCTCGCTTGAACTTCTCCAGCCACTCAACACTGTCCGCCGCTGTTTGGTTCCAAGGATCATCGCTAATGATATAAGCAAATCTGGAGTTCTGGACTTGTCAGAGGTGCACTTACTCATTGTAAAGCAGACACCGGGCTTGGTGCCGCAGCTCTTCATCCGAGGGAATGTGGTAATTTGGATTGTTTGGCGACATGGTTGCTTTTACCCATCTCTTTAGCTCACGACCCAGAAACGGAAGATGGTTCGAGTCGTTGAGGACGAATATTCCCGTCTTTAGCCACGCTGGCCGGAGTGTCGACTCATTTTCTGGTGCTGTAACGGCACTTCCTGGAGGCTTTCCATGTGCCTGCTGTCCACTCATCCACGGCAATAGATATTCGCTGGATGATTGATCAGTTGACATCGTCCGGTTGGCTCCCATCATGTTGACATCGTTGGTTAGCCCAGACACACCCACACCCACACCCACCGAGTCGTCGAGTCCACTGGCAGATCCTTGGCTTACACCCTGAATGTGGTTTTCCCGCTGCCAAGCACCGGTTTGACCCAGCACCAAATTAAGACTGTCTTGTCTCCATGTCGACTCCGCACGTTGTCGAAATTCACCGAGCCAGTCTTTTGTAGTCCAAATCAAGACTGTCAGCCAGTTGGCTACAAAATCTTTTATCGAACCCCCTTCCATGCGTTTGATGGTCTCGCAAGCTTCCCTCTGAAGTTCGGGGTGTTGACTAGGGCCAAATCCCAACCGACGTCTGCCACGGTAGAATTCTTGTAACTGGGACTCCAGGGGGCATGCTTCGAACAACGCGTTTTTGCCCTTGATTTTCTGTACTGAGAGCCTGCTTTCTGCTCGTGATCGAAGAGGACCAAACTTGGCTTGCTGAGTGATTTTGGAGGATGAAAATATCAAGTCTCGTAGCCATGAGGAACCTCCACTCGAGCCGGGGTTTGACTCAGGGAATGTGACTTCGGACGCAAATACGATACGGCACGCTTCGAGTTGCAGCCTAGCATTGTCCGGTAGCTCGCCGGTCGTGTCGTTGTAGTTTTGGCAAAAGTATGCCAACTCTAGCGTGATAAGCTCGTATGCACTCCGGGGAGAATCAGGTGGCTTGCCGCTGGCCGCGAAAGGAAAGGGAGTGCCACGCTCAAATTCGATCAAATCTGTAGATTTTAGCGACACCCAGCAACATGTATCGAACACTTACATGGCGGCATGGCATTCTCGAGAGTGTCTAGGACCGACTTTTCAAACCCCCATTCACCCGACCAATCCTTCATTGTGCAGCCCAGCCTGAAGTGGTTTGCCAAATGATCCACTCTATCAAGCCAAGTGGTCAAGGAGGCTTGACAGAATCCACATGTCGAAACGAGGTTGGGTTGAGCAGTTTTCCACAGTGTCTCAAAAGGCTCCGCAAGTTTAGCATGGTGCACAAGTTTCAAGTGTTGCTTGAGGTGGTCTTTCCTGCTGAACACCCTCTCTTGACAAGCTGATGGGTTATGAATGGCCAGGTGTGCTTCGGTTGGGTTGACTTCTCTACAGAAGACACAAATGACTTGTTCCTTTTCCGTGACAGAAGGCCCGTCTGGGGAACACAACCATCTCTCCAACGGTATATGCAGAGATTTCTCGTGTCGTTGCCAGTCATGCTTTGTCCGAAAGGTTTCCGTGCAGAATGTGCATTGGAAAGTTCGCCGAGGTTTTGTTAGCGTTGTTTTCTTTGTTCGTTTCTTCTGAATCGAACGACTTCGGCTATGAGTCGAAGAGGCACTGATAGAGCCTCTAGATGACCGTGAGTCGGCTGAAGCACTTCGAGTTGTAGCGAAGCTGCTGGGAGAGGATATGTGGTATGGCTTTCGGCTTGGTCTCTCGTCGCCGGAACCCGTGTTGCTACGAGACACTACTTCGTAATCAGCCATCGATATCAGAGTGGAAGTCGGCTAAACTGACAGGAGGGCCGTCTATAACGCGATGGAATTGCATTGGCAATGTCGTATAACTTGGCGGCCTCATACTCTGGAGGAGAGTCAACCCATCGCTGAAGCAGGTTTGGGTTTTGCCGAAACAGATCTGGGTTTCGCCGAAGCGTTGCTGATCGAGGAATTGGTGTTGCTGCTCGCCTAGGGGTGTGGTCGGTAGTAGACGAAGGTCTCTCAGCCCTTACTTTAGGCCTTTGAGTGCTGCTATCATGAGAGGATCGGCGCCTTCGGGCATTGGCTAGCCAGTTATTGATCTGGGTGCGACTCAAGCCGGATTGGTTCTCTAGCATGGTTTTCTCGACTTCGGTTGGGTATGGGTTCTCGCGGTGGTTATGGAACCATTCCTCCATTTTGCGCGCAGACTCGCGAGTAAATCGATGGCCAACCTTTGACGGGAGTGAAGAATTCGCAGATGGCGTGAAAGCATCAGGAGTACGACTGGAGGATGGAGTTGAAGCTGCAAATGGAAAGGCATCGCGGATAAGGTCGTTGAATTCCTGCTCCATCTGGGCCAAGTCTTGATCCGATGCAGCAACATCATGACCCGGATATTCGGGCATTCTCGGGTTGTCTTCTCCATGCGACACTTCCATCTGTTGACGAAGTTGAAATTCTTGGCTCTGATGCACGTCTATGGGTTGGGTCTGGAGAAAATCAGTGGTGTTTGCATCAGGAGGGAGCTGGGCCAGATTCGCAGACCACAATTCCTCAAGGCTCATATTGAAGAAGCCATCCTGCTGCAGAGGATTCTGAGAAGCGTCAATCAGGCTGAGATCGAAAGTCTGGTCACCGACGTCCAGCGGTGTTGAGGCCGCAAGCTCCGAGTCGGACGTGGAAAGGGTCGCATTAACACGCGCAGCCTCGGCGCTGTGATCACCCAAGTCCTCCATACTGTTATTGTAGCCAAGATACTTCCCCCGTTGGAAGTATCAGCAAGTGCGAAGTTATCTCTGATGACGAAACGATATGAGGAGTCAGTGTTGGCGTTGGCGTTGAAGTGAGAATGTTATAAAGCCCCACTTGTCACTCACGCCTTGTAAACTTGAACCTAGTCCAAAATTGGGCACGGTTCAACACCAAGAATTCTGAAGTTAACAACCCATAGTTATCGCTAACATAACCCAGTAAATTATAATACTCATGGACTGATCTTTGATCTATGGGATGCGTTGTCTACTGGCCCTGATAGAGACTCGGTACCAAGACTCAACCAAGCCTGGCGCATTGTGCTTACAGCCAATCAGATAAAGAAATTCAACCCCGCTACCATCCTCAGCCAATGGCGCTGTGTCTGGAAGGCAGACTGGCATGATAAAACTTCGAGAGTAGGTACCTACTCTTCGTGCTTATGCGTACCTAAGGCCAACACAAGGTCACATTTCATCAGTCTGTAACTGGACATGACGTGCCATTTCTTTTTTCAACCTCAATCAAGGAACTGATCAACAAACAACATTACACGTGTGTCTGCTTTGCTTCGACACTCCAGGCAGCTATCCTCCTGTCAATAACACGAGGCTTTATATAAATCTAGGTCTCCTTTCAAGCTATTTCCATCGCTATACTGAACGGCCTGCTGCCTGTTATACATGTTTCTACAGGTCAACCCTAGGCCACACAAACATCAACATACACAAGCCATACTCATCCAGAACAAAGCGATCCTTCGGCCGCAATCTTCTCGTCAAGAGCTCAGGGGCCTCAACAGAGATACCAGAAACATCTATCAACCCGATCAGCATGGGCCTGCCCCATTTGCCCATTGTCCGGTACCAAAAACAGCATTCCTGGGCTGTTGCTCCTTGGGGATGTACTGAGAATGGCTGAAAGGCTCCCAGTCTGTTACTTCTCCGGTGCTATAACAGTCAGCACCATCCTGTCCATCGGCTCCCATGAATGGATTTTGATGAGTTGTAGCCGGCGTGATATAATTCATATCCGAAATACCCGAAAACAAGTCGTCGGCCGTTGTGTTTGTTACAGAAGTCTGGTCTAGCTCTATTGCTGACAGCGAAACATACTCTCCACGGCCGATAGGCATTCCAGGGCCGTCGAATTCGGTTACCAGATTTGGCATGACGTGGGTATGCTTTGCTTTCTCCTTTTCCTGAAGAAAGGCCATGATGTCGTCCGAGTCCTGGCCTACACCAGGTGGTGTAATCTGAGTAGCGCTAGACTCGGCTACACTGGTGGTGCTGGGGAAGATTGTTTCACGAATCTGTCTCCAGCTCCGCTGCGACACCGTTTCCTTGGCGCCATTCTCGTTGAGTCGGAAGGGAACAGAAGTCTGTTTCCACCTTCGTGACTTGAAGTCTAAGCGGGCATACTGTTCTTCACTCATGACAAAATGTCGCTCCCAACGGCTCTTGTTCTTTTGCGACGGCTTCCTAGGGCATTTAGGAGCATGAGCCTCTTTAATCACGCTGAGAACTTCGTCGGCGGATGAGCTACTGAACCTGTGCAGACATTTCTTACACCAGAATATGGGGGAGTGGGATCTCTTGAGATGCTC